>SJYC01072908.1:0-11298 GCA_006408675.1 Madoqua kirkii
TAAATTTGCTATCAATATGATGAATATTATTAAAATAGGCTACTAAATGTAAATATTATGAACATTACAAATATGAACTATTAAAGAGGCTAAGACATTTTTAAACTAGTTGTAATAGGCCAAAATTTGAACAAAAATTAATTTATCCATATATCAACACTTAAACTGATGAAAGTGAAACAGGAGAGTGAAAAAGCTGGCTTAAATCTCAACATTCAAAAAACTAAGATCATGGCATCTGTTCCCATCACTTTATGGCAAATAGAAGAGGAAACAATGAAAACAGTGACAGACTTTACATTCTTGAGCTCCAAAATCACTGCAGATGGTGACTGCAGCCATAAAATTAAAAGACACTTGCCCCTTGGGAGAAAATCTATGGCAAAACTAGACAGTATATTAAAAAGCAGACATTACATTGCCTACAAAGGTCCTTATAGTCAAAGTTATGATTTTTCCAGTAGTCACGTATGTATGTGAGAGTTGGACCATATAGAAAGCTGAGCACTGAAGAATTGAAGCTTTTGAGATGTAGTGTTGGAGAGAATTCTTGAGAGTCCCTTGGACTGCAAGGAGATCCAACCAGTCCATCCTGAAGGAAATTAGTCCTGAACTGGAAAGACTGATGCTGAAGCTGAAGCTCCAATACTTTGGCCAGCTGATGCAAAGAACTGACACACCAGAATAAACAACAATGCTTTAAAATATTGAAGGAAGAAGAAGGGGATGACAGATGATGAGATGATTAGATGGCATCACCAACTTGATGGGCATGAGTCTGAGCAAGCTCTGAGAGTTGGTAAAGGTTGGCAAAGCCTAGTATGCTGCAGTCTGTGGGGCTGCAAGAAGCTGAACATGACTGAGTGACTGAACTGAATTGAAACTCTGTCATTAATTAGAACATGGGGTATTTTGATCAAATCTCATCCTTAATATATGTGTCACTATATGCATATATATTTGCAGTGTATATAAAATACATTTAATAGACTAAGATATATGATTTACATTATATACATATAAAAACACAACTATATTTAACCCTTTATGTTGACAATTCATTCCATATGAAGACAAACTTTCTATGAAACCTGATTTGTAAAATGAAATATATAAACTAGAATCTGATCATCATTTAGTTAGGGGCACACAGTCTGTATGATTTATTTAGAAACTACATAATTTGTAACCCTGTGTTGTTAAAATATATTTAGAATTTATTTTATAACAAAATGCTAATATAAGCTAGATTTAGAAAGGATCAGAATGTTGTCTATCATTTTTTCAGACTGTCATAACTTCTTCTCAAGAACAATTGTGGAAACCTAGTGAAGAG
This sequence comes from Madoqua kirkii, assembly GCA_006408675.1. Classification (NCBI taxonomy): domain Eukaryota; kingdom Metazoa; phylum Chordata; class Mammalia; order Artiodactyla; family Bovidae; genus Madoqua; species Madoqua kirkii. The sequence continues at coordinate 1,337 of SJYC01072908.1, forward strand.
GAACTAAAAAGTCTCTTGATGAAAGTGAAAGAGGAGTTAAAAGGTTGTCTTAAAGCTCAATATTCAGAAAATGAAAATCATGGCATATGGTCCCATTACTTCATGGGAAATAGATGGGGAAACAGTGGAAATAGTTGCAGACTTTATTCTTTGGGGCTCCAAAATCACTGCAGGTGGTGACTGAAGCCCTGAAATTAAAAAACACTTACTCCTTGGAAGGAAAATTATGACCAACCTAGATAGCATATTAAAAACCAGAGATATTACTTTGCCAACAAAGATCTGTCTAGTTAAGGCTATGGTTTTTCCAGTGGTCATGTATGGATGTCAGTTGGACTATGAAGAAAGCTGAGCACCAAAGAATTGATGCTTCTGAACCGTGGTATTGGAGAAGACTCTTGAGAGTCCCTTGGAGTGCAAGGAGATCCAACCAGTCCATTCTAAAGGAGATCAGCCCTGGGTGTTCTTTGGAAGGAATGATGCTAAAGCTGAAACTCCAGTACTTGGGCCACCTCATGCAAAGAGCTGACTCATTGGAAAAGACTCTGATGCTGGGAGGGATTGTGGTCAGGAGGAGAAGGGGACAACAGAGGATGAGATGGCTGGATGGCATCACTGACTTGATGGATGTAAATTTAAGTGAACTCCGGGAGATGGTGTTGGACAGGGAGGCCTGGCATGCTGCGACTCATGGTTTCGCAAAGAGTTGTACATGACTGAACGACTGAACTGAACTGAACTAAACTGAAGCAATAATATCAGATAGAACAGTGTTTAACAAGCCTAAAGAAATAATTTTGCAATGTGCTCTTAATTCTTCTAATACATGTTTGAAGTTTTTATAATATGCAAGTCAACTGATAAAGTTTTAGGAAAATTCTCTTTGCCTGATTTAGTCTATTGATATATATCACTGTGTAATCTATCATCCAGATGTTCAGAACAATACTCCTAAAATTTAAGGAAGAATATAGTTTAAAGAGATTATAATCTTTGAAAAAAGAGCAAAAAAATTTAAACAATAAAATTGTCAGAGTTAAATTGCTGTAATAAATGATGCACATGCCACTGATTTATATAAAGTAATTATTGGATTTTTACAATGGCTAAAATTCTCATGAACAGTTTAAAGTACAGACTGGTATTTAACTATTTAGTTACAATCCTTTTGGGGGGAAAGAAGAGTATACCTAATGTAAACATGAAAATCTGTATAGAAAGTTTATATTGGTTAAGTGCTCTTGGCTATAAGCAATACAAAATTACATCTAATTCATTTTTAAAAGAATAGAATATTTGAAATATCAGTATGATAAAGTACAGAATAGAAGAGTGTAGTGCATTTACATTTTAAGAAGTGCCAGATATGGTGCAACTAGCTGGTAGCTCAACAGTCCGGATCTTGGAACACTTTTCCAGACTCATAGTGAAAGATGGTGTAAAGTGAGCAGTAGTAAAATGTTTGTTTTTTCCTGTAACTGATAGGGACAGAGTAAAGGGACAAAGTAGGTGATTAAATAGTTAATCCCACTAAGGGATTTTAAGTTGAAAAAAATATGAGAGACCATTGTAAGCTAATCATTACTCAAGAAAGCAGGTTTGCTTAACCACAGAGCCAAGCTTGCTTAGCAACAAAACCATGTAGCAGAAGCATGTGACATGTCCCATAACATTAAAACAATGGTGACATAAGACCCACATCCTATTCAGTGATCTCAGTGATTTAATTACCCATAAAACACACTTTCTGCACACAATAGACAACAATAATTTATAGAAAGGTAACATTTGAAAGTAAACACCCTCATTGTACTGAGACCTGAAACAGTTTTTCCATAGTGCCATAATAGTCCTGGCTTGACCATGTAGGGATAAGAAAACCCTCCTGACCAATTGCAGGAGGAGCTGATGATAAAAGTGTGACATTTACTCAATAATGAGGAAAAAGATAGTCTTTTCTCCCTCTCACTATTTATTTGATTATAAAACAGTAGTAGGTGCTTGCAAACCCATTATAAGATTCCTATCCATTTTCCTTCAAAGTCCCCTCCCATCCAGGCTGCCATATAACACTGAGCAGAGTTCCATTGGCTATACAGTAGGTCCTTGTTGGTTATCCACTGTAAATATAACGGTGTGTACACTTCTGTCCCAAATTCTCTAACTTTCCCTTTTCCATGTCTTTCCCCCTGGGAAACGTTAATTTGCTCTCTGAGAGTCTCTTTCTGTTTTGTAAGTTCATTTGTACCATTTCTTTTAAGATTACACATATAAAGGATATCATAAAACTTAAAAAAAAAAAGAAAAAATATTCTTATTCAAGTAAATCCCCTTCCTATCACTTAACTTCCTGGTGGATTCTTTCTGTGCTAAAGCTTAAAGGACCAGAGAATTTTTGAGCCCCTCAAAATCTGACCTAACAATTTCATAACTACCAATTTTCAAAAAAAGGTGTTGTGTAAATAATTTTAATGTTACTTTAAAAAGATATTTTTTTACAGAACATAACATTCATCTTTTTAAATTTTTTAATTGTTTTTTAATTTTATTAAGATCAAATGATATCTATATACTTCTTTAAAACACATCTCCTCCTCTATAAAGGAGAGCTTTTTATTTTATGATAGATAACTGTCATTGTTGTGGGATTCCTATTTGATAATTCAAATCTTAAACTTAAGCCACTGGATTAAACCTATAATTAAGCATGAAAATATACAAATACTTGTGTGTGAGCACGACTCTGATACAGCATAATATTAAAGAGTAATCATAAAAATTCTATTTATGGACAGAAAGGTTAAATGCCTAAAAGATGTTTATCTCGAGCATTCTTGTAATGACCTTATCATCTCCTTAAGACTTCTATTAAAGTGTACCTGTTACCTTGTCAAAGAGATGACACCTGGAATAAATGCATGTTGTTTTGTTTTTTTTTTTTACTTTACAATACTGTATTGGTTTGGCCATACATTGACATGAATCCACCACAGGTGTACATGAGTTCCCAACCCTGAACCCCCCTCCCATTTCCCTCCCCATATCATCTCTCTGGGTCATCCCAGTACACCAGCCCCAAGCATCCTGTATCCTGTATAGAATCTAGACTAATGATTCGTTTCTTACGTGATAGTATACATGTTTCAATGCCATTCTCCCAAATCATCCCGCCCTCTCCCTCTCCCATAGAGTCCAAAATTCTGTTCTTTACATCTGCATCTCTTTTGCTGTCTCACATATAGGATTATCATTACCATTTTTATAAATTCCATATATATGTGTTAGTATACTGTATTGGTGTTTTCCTTTCTGGCTTACTTCACTCTGTATAATCGGCTCCAGTTTCATCCACCTCATTAGAACTGATTCAAATGTATTCTTTTTAATGGCTGAGTAATACTCCATTGTGTATATATACCACTGCTTTCTTATCCATTTGTCTGCTGATGGACATCTAGGTTACTTCCATTTCCTGGCTGTTATAAACAGTGCTGCAATGAACTATTTTTTTTTAACTCACTGGTAATATTACTCTTTTATTAATTCTGGTGTCTATACATAAGAGATTATATACTATGTGATATCAAAGTTGAAGGCTCAGTCACCCTTCATTTACAAACTTTACAAATGTACATTAATCTGAGGCCAATTGATTTTGATGTAGCTACACAGACTTTAAATATATAGAGGAAAATGCCCTGTATTAAATTGTTTAGTTTCTGGTCTCCTTTTTATGAGCACATTTCATGATTTTTAAATTATTGAAACTTAACAAAAATTATAAACTTCACTTTCTAGGTACAAGAAACAACCCATATTGTACAGTATTAAACCCAAATGAGCAAAAACTTAATATTAGGTCAAGGAAAGAACAGGCTGTTAGAGCTATTCCAAGTATGCTAGTAGTTTTGGTAAGTGCTTGTCTGAACTTGGAAACATAATGAATATCCAGTCCTAAATTTGGAATACACCAAGGGTTGATAACCTGACCCTACATGTTCAAGAATGAAGAGATATATTTAAATACAGTTTTTTTTAAATTTATGAATTTCCAATCTTGGTGAGCATATTCTGTACAAACCACTTTTGTATTTGTTGATTAATATAATTTCTATGAAAATTTAAATATGCTTTCACATTATATTCATAAAACTATTTGGTGGTGGTTTAGTCATTAAGTCATGTCCGACTCTTGCGACCCCATGGACTACAGCCTGCCACACTTCTCTATCCATGGAATTCTCAAGGCAAGAATACTGGAGTGGATTGCCATTTCCTTCTCCAGGAATCAACCCTTCTTCCTGACCCAGAAATCAAACCCATGTCACCTGAATTGCAAGCAGGTTCTTTATTGACTGAGCTATGAGGGAAGCCCATAAAACCATTTGCTTATTATTTAATTCATGAACTTAAGTTATTAACTTCATGGAGCAAAGAGTCTATTTGGTCAGTATTGTACTTTTATATGTAGAAATAACATATGTTCTAAATAAATGTTGAATGAGTCTTCAATTCAAGCCCACAGATAGTTTTGAAGTACTGATTTTGCACTAGGCAAGTTCACACAATAGGGATACAATGATTAGGATGCAAATATTGATTTTCAAGAGTTTAAAGACAGAAAATACATCTATTTCTTTGCTGATTGGTAACTTAGGAGATGTAGGATAGAAACATCATGAGCTAGAAAATATTTAATAAAATATATGGGGGCTTCCCTGGTGACTCAAACAGTAAAGAATCCGCCTGCAATGCAGGAGACCTGGGTTCGATCTCTGGGTTGGGAAGATGCACTTGAAGCGGGTATAGCAACCCACTCTAATATTCTTGCCTGAAGAATCTCCATGGACAGAGGAGCCTGGTGGGCTACAGTCCATCAGACTGCAGAGTCAGACATGGCTGAGTGACTAAGCACAAAACTTAGCAAATGTAGTATGCAAAAATCATGGGCTAGAAAATATTTGATTTAATATAATATATACCTCTAAGCTATTAACTTGGAGAAATTGTGGAAGTGCACATTGATATGGATGTTGCATAGTTATTAACTCAATGAGCCCGTGAAACACCATACTGCTGAAGGGATAAATCTTTTTCTAATTATTATTGCTGTGTTTATGCTGCATACTTCTCTATAACAGCAAAGTTACCATATATATGGCATCATGCAATTATTTTCATTCTAGAAGTAAATGTCTGAATTGTGGCCCTTATTCCAGTCTCAGTTTAAAATTCTAGGTTGCAATTTGTTTTCTTCTCTTTGCACGTTGAAAACTTTTGTATATGCAAGTTACTTTGTAGTCAACAGCCCTATGATGTATTTATATATTAATAATGCTCATTTTATGTACTTAATGTGGCCTAGATATAACTTTAGCACTAGTTGAAGTTATTTTATTCATATATACTAACCAATCTTCTTTACCTCTGCTGCTGCTGCTGCTGCTGCTGCTAAGTCGCTTCAGTTATGTCCAACTCTATGCGACCCCATAGACAGCAGCCCACCGGGCTCCCCCGTCCCTGGGATTCTCCAGGCAAGAACACTGGAGTGGGTTGCCATTTCCTTCTCCAATGCATGAAAGTGAAGTCGCTCAGTCGTGTCCAACTCTCAGCGACCCCATGGACTGCACAGCCCACCAGTCTCCTCCATCTGTGGGATTTTCCAGGCAAGAGTACTGGAATGGGATGCCATTGCCTTCTCCACCTTTACCATTGTTCATTTTAAATCTTTAACTTCAAATTTCAGTTCAGATTTTCTACTTAATCAATAATTTTCCAAATTACCTTGGAAATTAGTTTTCAAAAATCACTAAACATGAAGTATTAAACTTTATGTAAAAATACACATTGTCTAATTCTACCCATTGTCACCCTGCTTATTTAACTTCTATGCAGAGTACATTATGAGAAACACTGTACTGGAAGAAACACAAGCTGTAATCAAGATTGCCGGGAGAAATATCAATAACCTCAGATATGCAGATGACACCACCCTTATGGCAGAAAGTGAAGAAGAACTAAAAAGCCTCTTGATGAAAGTGAAAGTGGAGAGTGAAAAAGTTGACCTAGAGCTCAACAATCAAAAAACGAAGATCATGGCATCCAGTCCCATCACTTAATGGGAAATAGATGGGGAAACAGTGGAAATAGTGTCAGATGTTATTTTGGGTGGCTCCAAAATCACTGCAGATGGTGATTGCAGCCATGAAATTAAAAGATGCTTACTCCTTGGAAAAAAAGTTATGATCAACCTAGATAGCATGTTCAAAAGCAGAGACATTACTTTGCCCACTAAGATCAGTCTTCTCAAGGCTATGGTTTTTCCTGTGGTCATGTATGGATGTGAAAGTTGGACTGTGAAGAGGGCTGAGCACTGAAGAATTGATGCTTTTGAACTGTGGTGTTGGAGAAGACTTTTGAGAGTCCCATGGACTGTAAGGAGATCCAACCATTCCATTCTGAAGGAGATCAGCCCTGGGTGTTCTTTGGAAGGAATGATGGTAAAGCTGAAACTCTAGTACTTTGACTACCTCATGCGAAGAGCTGACTCATTGGAAAAGACTCTGATGCTGGTAGGGATTAGGGGCAGAAGGAGAAAGGGATGACTGAGGATGAGATGGCTGGATGACATCACTGACTCAAGGGATGTGAGTCTGAGTGAACTCCAGGAGTTGGTGATAGACAGAGAGGCCTGGCATGCTGTGACTCATGGGGTCGCAAAGAGTTGTACACGGCTGAACGACTGAACTGCATTGAAGCCATATTTGACCAACCTTAGTATGTACATTACCATCCTCCTCAATAAACTTCATGTTTCAGAATGACTCACTAATCCAACCGAAGAAAATGCAAAGAAAATATCATGAGATTTATTTGCTAGAGACCTCTCCAGGGCAATGCCACTACCCTAACCAAGGAGAAAGCTACTTTCCTGGGACCAGCAAACCAGAATTGCATCTCCAGGGCCTGAACTTTCAGCACTTTAAGTTTAGAAGCTATGACTCTTTATCTTTATGTGCACTAGTCAGACTACCTCTTTTCCATTCATATTTAATACTTTTTTTTTTTTAATAATCTCTAGTCCCATCAACCAGAGCACTCTATCTCACAGACCAGCTTCCCTGCTCAGCCTAACCTTGGCTTTCTGATTTCACCTATCTTTTTAGCAAAATAGCACTTTTAGCAATTGTATTTGCTGACTCCTCATATCCATTTTCGGAGAAGGCAATGGCACTCCAGTACTCTTGCCTGGAACATCCCATGAACGGAGTCCATTGGGTTGCTAAGAGTAGGACATGACAGAGCAACTTCAGTTTCTCTTTTCACTTCCATGCATTGAAGAAGGAAATGGCAACCCACTCCAGTATTCTTGCCTGGAGAATCCCAGGGATGGGGCAGCCTGGTGGGCTACCATCTATGGGGTCACACAGAGTCAGACACAGCTGAAGCGACTTAGCAGCAGCAGCAGCACCAGCATATCCATTTTGGACCAGGTTACTGCCTACATGTGACTTGTATTATGTCCCACAGCTTTTGCTATACTATGTACCTTAGGAGGTCCCTGACATGCTCCCTGCTTCCTATTAGATCTTTGGACAACACCAGTGCTTATTTTTAGCAGACACTTACATTCTTTATACACAGATTATCTACAGAATTTGTTTTCACCTTCCCCTCATATAACTTATATAATCAGTTAACAGAAAGACAAACTCAGTACAAACTGAATAATAAGAGTTTTCATTACATTCTTGAACTCATCTAACCTGATGGAAACTGAATTTATCAACTTCCAATATAAGATATGCTTCTTTGATATTATCTTCATAAATGTATTATGTCCCACAGCTTTTGCTATACTATGTACCTTAGGAGGTCCCTGACATGCTCCCTGCTTCCTATTAGATCTTTGGACAACACCAGTGCTTATTTTTAGCAGACACTTACATTCTTTATACACAGATTATCTACAGAATTTGTTTTCACCTTCCCCTCATATAACTTATATAATCAGTTAACAGAAAGACAAACTCAGTACAAACTGAATAATAAGAGTTTTCATTACATTCTTGAACTCATCTAACCTGATGGAAACTGAATTTATCAACTTCCAATATAAGATATGCTTCTTTGATATTATCTTCATAAAATCTAATTCTACCTTCAGTTTATTAACCTGAACAGCTCTAGCCTTTTTTCATCAGGAGGAAAAAAAAAAGAAAACCTAATATACTAATTGAAATATTGGCTATTTTGTTAAGAATATGTATATAATAATGCTCCTAAAATCATTTACAATCTTTCTGTGGCAATGACAATATTTCCATTTTCTTTTTTTATTTTCAGAATATACTTTGAAGAAATATTTCAGTCATAAAAAAATTAAAATATAGTAATGTTATATTTGATGCAAAGAGACCAATTACCCATTTCCATTTTTCTTTTGCTAATGCTTGAGAGCATATAGTCAACATGTGGCTAAATGCTTCTACAAATAGCTTTCTAAGAACATTTTCAGTTCAGTTCAGTCACTCAGTCTAGTCTAACTCTTTGTGACCTGATGAACTGCAGCACACCAGGCTTCCCTGTTCACCACCTAACTGCAGCATGCCAGGCTTCCCTGTTCATCACCAACACTCAGAGTTTGCTCAAACTCATGTCCATTGAAAGAGTGATGCCATCCAACCATCATCTTCTGTCATCTCCTTCTCTTCCTGGCTTCAAACTTTCCAAGCATCAGGGTGTTTTCCAATGAGTCAGTGTTTCCCATCAGGTGGCCAAAGTATTGGAGCTTCAGCTTCAGCATCCAATAAATATTCAATACATAAATGAATATTAACTCCTTCCAATGAATATTCAGGACTGACTTCCTTTAAGATAGACTGGTTTGATCTCTTTGCTGCCCAAGGGCCTTTCAAGAGTCTTCCCCAATACCACAGTTCAAAAGGATCAATTCTTCAGCACTCAGCTTTCTTTATTTTTATTTATTTTTTTTTTAACTCTCACATACATATTTGACTACTGCAAAAAATATAACTTTAACTATAAGGACATTTGAAGGGAAAGTAATGTCTCTGCTTTTTAATATGCTACCTAGGATTGTTATAGCTTTTCTTTCAAGGAGCAAGCATCTTTTAATTTCATGGCTGCAGTCACCATCTGCAGTGATTTTGGAACCCAAGAAAAGAAAGTATGTCACTCTTCCATTGTTTCCCTGTATATTTGTCATGAAGTGATGGGACCAGATGCCATGATCTTAGTTTCCTGAATGTTGATTTTTAAGCAAGCTTTTTCACTCACCTCTTTCACTTTTATTAAGAGGCTTTCAGTTCCTCTTCACTTTCTGCCATAAGGATGGTGTCATCTGTATATCTGAAGTTATTGATATTTCTCCCAGCAAACATGATTCCAGTGTATGCTTCATCCAGTCTTGCATTTCACACTGTGTACTCTGCATGTAAGTTAAATAAGCAAGGTGACAATATACAAACTTGACATATGCCTTTCCCAATTTGGAACCAGTCCTTTGTTCCATGCCTGGTTCTAACCGTTGCTTCTTAATTTGCATACAGATTTCTCAGGAGGCAGGTCAGGTGGTCTGGTGTTCCCACCTCTTGGAGAATTTTCCACTGTTTGTTGTGAGCCACACAGTCAAAGGCTTTAGTGTAGTCTATAAAGAAGTAATAGACACCTTTCTGGAACCCTCTTGCACTTTCAATGATCCAACAGATGTTAGCCATTTGATCTTTGGTTAATCTAGCTTGAACATCTGGAAGTTCTCAGTTCAAGTACTGTGGAAGCCTTGTTTGGAGAATTTTAACATTTTTAGACAGATCTTAAATCTCTGATGTTCTTATTTTGTCTTTAAATGGTTTTTATTTTTGTAAAAAAAATTTTTCTCTTTCTTATCATTTATGGAAACTTGTTAGAATGGGAAAATCAATTAAATGCATTTGGTTTGG
>SJYC01072911.1:0-21204 GCA_006408675.1 Madoqua kirkii
TCCAGTACTATATTGAATAGTAGTGGTGAAAGTGGGCACCCTTGTCTTGTTCCTGACTTTAGGGGAAATGCTTTCATTTTTTCACCTTTGAGGATAATGTTTGCTGTGGGTTTGTCATACGTAGCTTTTATTATGTTGAGGTATGTTCCTTCTATTCCTCCTTTCTGGAGTGTTTTTATCATAAATGGATGTTGAATTTTGTCTAAGGCCTTCTCTGCATCTATTGAGATAATCATATGACTTTTATTTTTCAATTTGTTAATGTGGTGAATTACATTGATTGATTTGCAGATATGAAGAATCCTTGCATCCCTGGGATAAAGCCCACTTGGTCACGGTCTATGATCTTTTTAATGTGTTGTTGGATTCTGATTGCTAGAATTTTGTTAAGCATTTTTGCATCTATGTTCATCAGTGATATTGGCCTGTAGGTGTTTTGTTTGTTTGTTTGTTTGTTTTGTTTGTTTGTTTGTTTTGTGGCATCCTCGTCAGGTTTTGGTATTAGGGTGATGGTGGCCTCATAGAATGAGTTTGGAAGTTTACCTTCCTCTGCAATTTTCTGGAATAGTTTCAGTAAGATAGGTGTTAGCTTTTCTCGAAATTTTTGGTAGAATTCAGCTGTGAAGATGTCTGGTCCAGTACTTGGCCACCTCATGGGAAGAGTTGACTCATTGGAAAAGACTGTTGCTAGGAGGGACTGGTGGCAGGAAGAGAAGGGGACGACAGAGAATGAGATGGCTGCGTGGCAACACTGACTCGATGGTCATGAGTCTGAATGAACTCTGGGAGTTGGCCATGGAGGAAGGCCTGGTGTGCTGCGATTCGTGGGGTTGCAAAGAGTTGGACACGACTTAGCGACTGAACTGAACTGATCTTGACTTGTGAGAGATGATATCTCATTATGGTTTTGATTTGCATGTCTCTAATAATGAGTGATGTTGAGCAGTTTTTTATGTGCTTATTAGCCATCTGTGTCTTCTTGTATATTTTGCAACCTAATTCTTTGTCAGTCGCTTCTTTTGCTATTATTGTCTCCCATTCTGAAGGGTACCTTTTCACCTTGCTTATGGTTTTCTTCATTGTGCAAAAACTTTACTTCAATTATGTCCCATTTGTTTATTTTTTTTCTATTTCCATTAGTCTGTGAGGTGGGTCATGGAGGATTTTGCTGTGATTTATGTTGGAGAGTGTTATGCCTATGTTTTCCTCTAAGAGTTTTACAAGATCTGGTCTTACATTTAGGTCTTTAATCCATTTTGAGTTTATTTTTGTGTATGGTGTTAGAAAGTGTTCTAGTTTCATTCTCTTACATGTAGGTGACCAGTTTACCCAGCACCACTTGTTGAAGAGATTGTCTTCACTCTGTTGTATATTTTTGCTCCTTTGCCAAAGATAAGGTTTTCATGGGTTCATGGACTTATCTCTGGACTCTCTGTTTTGTTCTGTTGATCTATATTTCTGTCTTTGTGCCAATACTATACTGTCTTGACGACTGCAACTGTGTAGTATAATCTGAAGTCAGGAAGGTTTATTCCTCCAGTTCAGTTCTTCTTTCTCAGTATTACTTCGGCTATTTGAATTCTTTTGTGTTTCCATACAAACTGTGAAGTTAGTTGTTCTAATTCTGTGAAAAATACTATTGATATTTTGATTGGGATTCTGTTGAATCTATAGATTGCTTTTAGTACACTCATTTTCAGTATGTCCATTCTTCTAATCCAAAAACATGGTATATTTCTCCATCTATTTGTGTCATCTTTGATTTCTTTCATTAGTGTTTTATAGTTTTTTTGTACACGTCTTTTATTTCTTTAGGTTAATTTCATTTTAAGTATTTTATTCTTTCCATTGCAATGGTGAATGGGATTGTTTCTTTAATTTTCTGATTTTTCATTGCTGGTATATGGGAGTGCAAGTGGTTTCTGTGTATTAATTTTATACCTTACATCTTTACTATCTTAATTGATTTTTCTCTAGTCACTTTCTGGAGACATCTTTAGGGTACACTGGGAGTTTTACTTTTTCTTTTTCAATACAAATTATTTTTCTTTGCTTTTCTTCTCTGATTGCTGTGGTTAGGACTTTAAAAACTATGATTAATAGTAGTAACAAGAGTGGATGCCCTTTTCTTGTTCCTGATTTTAAAGTAAATGCTTTCAATTTTTCACCATTGTATCTGCTTAACGACTAATATTTGTCCAGTTTTGCTAGAAGATGCTTCTTTCTTGATTGTTAAATACTTAAACTATTCCTTTCCTCTCATTGTAAAACTTGAACAAACCTCCTCAGTCACATGTAACCTCCTATTATAAGTGGATACTGCATATGTGAGCCAATCAACTTTCCTCTACAGGGTCAGGAGATAAATATACAACAGTGCTGGCTAATTCAAGGCACTGAAGGATTATGGTCTATCATAGCAGTCTTGGGTTTTAAAAAGTTATAAAGAAAATAACCATTTTAACTTTAAGTTCCGTGGTATGACTTGTGCTGAAAACTACTACTACTAGTGGATGCTAATGTATAATATTTTTTAAAAAAACACTAAATTCCATTTTTTAATTACAGAAATTCTAATACATCTCATCGTCTTCACAAGTAACATTTAAAATAACATGGATAAATGGTCTAAAGTTATAGATTTGGCTAAATTCCCCCCATGACACTGCAAATGTTCCTTAAAATTCTAGCTTGTGTGTTCAAATAATTCATAGTTTTAAAAGTGCTTTATCATTGGCCCCTAACTCAAGCACATGAAATAACATATAATTGAGTTTATAATAGAATCCAAGGCCATGGAATAGATTGCTATATAAATAAGCCAAAGATTGACTTTGGGTATTGATCTCTAAGTTGCTTATTTCTTCACTGCCAGCTTAAAAATTTTAGTTAAAAATCTGCTAGAGCCAAACTTAATTTTTTAATACATTTAATTATTTTTAAAATAGCCAAAACAAGCAGATTTTAGACATTTAGAGTCTACTTAATTTGCACATCCCAAGAAACTTCACCCAAAAGCTATTACCCTTGGATAAGATGGAACCTTGTAGTTATAAGACCCCAAAGTACTGCTGACCTTCAAAATTCTGACCGAGAGACTCTCCAACATGCTTCTGAGTGACCTCACACACTAGCCTCTTCTCTAATTCTTCTCTTCCTCAGCAGTTCCCTTGCCTTGCTCCATTTCTGAGTGGCAAATTCCATGCCACACGTTTCTGACATCACAAAGTTTGAGATGCAGATTGACTCTAAATATTGAGAATGACACCTGGCTGACAATAAAGAAATGATTACCTCAGTCTCATAACTTCCAAACACAGAATTCTGCCTACAGCTTAAGAGCATCTGAGACTCCAAAGCATCCAGATAAGAGCCTGGACTAGACATCACTTTTAGTGGCCTTATGAGACCCTAAACAAAACATCCCTTGGAAAATTCTGGACTTTAGTTCTACAAAATTGTTAAACAATAAATAGATGTTATTTTAAGTTAGTAAATCTGTGGCAAGTTTTTACAGAACAGATAGAATACCAATAAATGTCTTTTCCTAAACCTTCAACTCCCTTCTTGTAAATCCCAACATTGGTTAAATTCAACATTTTGGCATACACCTCACTTACAACCAGTAGCTGACCATGCTAAAGAAAATTACATATCTATGGTGATCAATCTCACTACTTTATATTCATGATTGTAAACATTCACTATTATCAAGATTTCCTACTACATTTTCCTGAGAAATTTATTTTCCATATCTCTCAGGTCTCTATTTTATACTTTCCTTCTCAAATACTTAGCATTGCTCCCTTCTCTCATCCTTTGTTGAAGTTGTTGATTCCAATACCATTGAAAAAATAGGAACATGAAACATTATTTTTTAATCTAAATTTATTATTCTTTCTAAAGTTTGGCTCATGTAGTCTTTCTTTCTCCTTCTTACAAATCATCCTGGCTTTGATGTTAATCTAATCAAATCACATTTGCAGTTATACTTCTATTGTTCATTCCATGACTTTAATCTTGAAACTATCTCTAAGTTTCTGGCACCATCAGGCATTTTATATCTTTAAGACATATTTTTCCTAACAGCATTCAAATACTCTACTTCCATCATAAATAAAATCTTCTTTGACTTTGCATTGTTCTTCTGCAAATCAAAAACCATCTTGTTCATCTTGAGAAGTATATCTTCCTCAATGTTGTTTATACTCACTGATGTCACTTCTTGCTTCCAGGCCTTTAGCTCCAATCCAAAAACTTTCATTTACACAACTCTGATGAAACTGGTATAAATAAATTTTCTTTGTAAAGTCTGTACATATTTGCTTAGGTATCATCTCTTGCCAATTTCTTGGCAGTATTTAACACAACTGATCATTTTACTGTTCTTAAAACATGTCCTTTGCTTGGCTTCCAGAATATTGTATTTTCCTTATTTATTGCTTTTTCTTGGTCATTTATTCTAAGAATTCCTTATTGGTTATTTCTTTCATCTCTAATTTTAGAATATTTAAGTACTTAAAAGCTTATTCTGAGGATTTTTAAAATAATTTATTTTAATCTTTATCACATAAAAGTTGACATATAGAGATTCTATGCATGGATTTGAAAGGTTGTTGTTGAATCACGACGCCGGGATTCTTGGCCCCCGGAGGAGAAGAATTCAATCCGGGGCCAGAGACGAGGCTTGAATCGCTCAGAGCTTTTATGTAATAAAGTTTTATTAAAGTGTATAGGAGATAGAGAAAGCTTCTGACATAGGCATCAGAAGGGGGTAGAAAGAGTACCCGCCTGCTAGTCTTTAGCTGGATGTTATATAGTCACCAGCAGTCTGTTAATGAAAGAAAGGAATGTCTCAAAACTTAGAATGGCACCAGGCCCCTCACCCATAAGATGTATTTTGGGATAACCTTAGCTCTAAATGGTTTATCTTGGGCCATAAAATGATTAACTTGAATATTGAGGAAGGGCAGATCACCATATAAATAGTTTCATTTACATAGATTAGAGGAACATTATCGGAGTATTGACATACTGGTTTATCAAGTAGGTTCTGGGCCCAAAAGGCTGAACCGACTTGAAGACAGAGTTTGGGGTAAATGCACAGTACATTAGCATAGCTTAAGATAAACATTTTCATAAGAAAAAGGCAATGGTTAACTTTAAGTGAAACTAGGTGTCATTATAGCAACACAGAATTTTAAGAGAAACCTCTTTTTAAATGTGTATAGAGAAAGAGAAAATATCTCTAGTTTGTTTCCTCCTGCCGCTTAAGAGAGGTAAAATGTCTGACACTTGCCGGCTATTTCCTCCGTTTGGAGACCCCTGGCCTTCCTGCCTGTTACCCTCTCAGATTCAGAAGCCAAACTGCCCTGATTGGGATCTGGGCTTGATCATTTGTTAGTAAAAATAGGCAAGATAGCTGATCTCTCTGGATCTAATTTTTCTTGCCTCTAAATGAAGACAGTAATACTGTCTACTTTTTAGGCTCACTTTTTGAAATATATTAATAAAATTGTACAGGATGGCCCTTGACACCTATTAAGATCCTGATTCATGTTACTCCTTATTATTCTGAAATATTTAAAAAATTTAGTTTACCACCATAACTCTACTAACCATCAATATGCTGCTAACATCAAACTTTATATTTGTAGTAAGAACCTCACCCCTTACTTTCTGATCTCATATTGCTAAATCATTTAGTAAATGTTTCAAATTTAAATTACTAAAAAATGATCTATATTTTTACTCCATGAATTCTTTTGTCTCTATTTACCAGTTCACTAAGTGACATCAGTACTTGTTTGGTGTTCAAGCAAAAATATCTATTTGCCACTGTAAGAAACCTGAGGATATCTATTTCAGGACCCGTGGGTGATGGAAATCTATTTTCATAGTGCACAGAAATAATTTCAACTTCCTTTTGAGTTCTTTTCTTCCACTTCCAGACTGTGATCCCCTTCTGTATGCAACAAATCATCTTATAATTCTCTCTCACTTGCTTATAGACATCATTTACTATATAAAGAGTTGGATGAGCTTAAACACATAAAGGAAGCATAATTCTTAACACCTCTCTCCAAAAGAGAAAATGTGAAGATGAGAAATCAAAGAGAAAGTATTATTTATAACCAATTAGCTGAGCAACCATGAACAGTTAAAATACTTAGAATAGAAAATGGGAAATTTGAGCATATTCATCTTTGGAATCTCTACTTAATTTAGTTTAGGCAAAGAATTCCACAAAGGGCTTGGCTGACATTCACATGTTTCAAAACTAAACCTTTCCCTGATTGAGAAAAGACACTCATTTGGCACTCAGTACCCACCCCCCCTGCTTATGAAATGTTCAACTGCTTCCCATATGATGCATTAATTTGAAAGAATCATGATGGTCTAAGTTACCTGAAAATGTGAGTGGTCTCCACACCTACTCATGCTATTAAAAAATGAGTTTAAATTTCTAACTGGATACCTGTAGAATTTTGATGAACACTTTTTTGATTATTGATTCTTCAAGGATTTAAACTTAGATCTGATTTGCATACAGCAGAGTCAGGAATTCTGTGGAGAGCTTGAGGTTTCTTAGAGGTTGTTCTATTAAATTTTGTTTTCTTTCATTATGGACTGAATCAAAAATTAAGCAAACACTATTGAATACCTACTTTGATAAGGAAAATATTTGTGAAACTAGAATATTTACCCAAATATTCACATATTATACCAAAGTATCTAATGAATAATCACATACTACTGAGAGTGTTAAGGGAGGTCAGTTTTCACTCCAGCCCCAAAGAAAGGCAATGCCAAAGAATGTTCAAACTACTGCACAATTGCATTCCTCTCACATGCCAGCAAAGTAATGCTGAAAATTCTTCAAGGAAGGCTTCAACAAGACCATGAATTTCCAGATGTTCAAGCTGGATTTAGAAAAGACAGAGAAACCAGAGATCAAATAGCCAGCATCCATTGGATCATTAAAAAAGTAAGAAAGTTCTAGAAAAATATCTACTTATGCTTTATTGACTATGCCAAAGCCTTTCACTGTGTGGATCACAACAAACTGTGATGGAAATACCAGACCACCTTGCCTACCTCCTGAGAAATCTATATGTGGTTAAAGAAGTAACAGTTAGAACTGGACATGGAACAATAGACTTGTTCCAAATTGGGAAAAGAGTGCATCAAGGCTGTATATTGTCACTTTGCTTATTTAGCTTATACATAGAGTACATCATGCAAAATGCCAAACTGGATGAAACACAAGCTGGGATCAAGATTTCCACGAGAAATATCAATAACCAAAGATATGCAAATGACACCAACCTTATGGCAGAAAGAAAAGAGGAACTGAAAGCCTCTCAATGAAAGTGAAAGAGGTGAGTGAAAAAATGGCTTAAAATTTAACATTCAAAGAAAGAAGATCATGGCATCCGGTCCCATACTTTTCTGGTAAATAGATGGAGAAACAATGCAAACCATGACAGACTTTATTTTCCTGGGCTCCAGAATCACTGCAGATGGTAACTGCAGCCATAACATAAAAAGATGCTTGCTTCGTTGAAGAAAAACTATGACCAACCTAGAAGCATATTAAAAAACAGAGTCGTTATTTTGCTGACAAAGGTCCATACAGTCAAAGCTATGGTTTTTCCAGTAGTCATATATGGATGTGAGAGTTGGACCATAAAGAAAACCGAGCACCAAAGAATTGATGCGTTTGAACTGTGGTGTTGGAAAAGTCTTGAGAGTCCCTTGGGCTGCAAGGAGATTAGACCAGTCAACCCTAAAGGAAATCAATCCTGAATATTCATTGGAAGGACTGATGCTAAAGCTGAAGCTTCAACACTTTGGCCACCTGATGCAAAGGTGGCCATTGGAAAAGACCATGATGCTGGGAAAGATTGAAGGCAGGAAGAGAAGGGGATGACAAAGGATGAGATAGTTAAATGGCATCACCGACTCAGTGACATGAGTTTAAGCAGCCTCTGGGAGTTGGTGATAGATAAGGAAGCCTGGCGTGTTGTAGTCCATGGGCTTGCAGAGTTAGACACAACTGAGTGATTGAACCGATATGTTTAATCAGATTGTCTTTCTAACAATATCAGGAGTATTGGAGATTTTATGGCAGGAAATTGGCTAATATATGTGGGAATGCTAAATGCTTAAGAGATGTATTTAATTTGACCCTTTGGATAATATTGAATTCCCAGAGATGCTCTTTGTCTTTTTATCTATTTATTCTTTCATTTATTTTATATCATTTTTGGCTGTGCTTGGTTTTCATTGCTGCATGGGCTTTTCTCTAGTTGCAGCAAGTGAGGCCACTTCTCTAGTTGAGGTGTGTGTAGCAGTGATTTCTCTTATTGTGGAGTATGGGCTGTAAGGTGTGCAGACTTCAGCAGTTGCAGTTCACGAGTTCTTGAGCATAGGTTCAACAGTTGTGGCACATTGGCTTAGTTGTTCCACAACCTATGGGATCTTTCTAGATCAGGGATCAAACCCATGTTTCTTTAATTGGCAGGCCTAGTCCTTACCACTGGGTCACCAGGGAAGATCCATCCTCTGTCTTTCCAAGTATGACAGATAAAGAACTCCAGAAGACAGAGGAGGGCAAAAGTGAAGAACTGGAGAGAGACCTTTAAATATTCTAAAATTTCACTTATTTTTGCTATTTTCAAAAAACACAATTTTCATTAGCTCTTCACTAGTCTCAGTCCTTCATTTAGCTCCTAACCTAACAAGTTATTCTGGGAAATGAGACAAGAGAAAAAAAAAAAAAAAAACAAATAAAAATAAAGCACCAAACAGACAATGTATGATAGAGAAAATTAACAAGAAAACCAAGATTGTGTCTAAAGTATCTAACATATGCCAAGAAGACAACATTATTTTATATCTGAATTAGGTGATATGTCAAGTTATTGTGAGCACATAAGTAGCATAGTGATGACACTTAGGATTAGACCTCATTAAAGCACAAGGCCCAAGATTTTTCACTGGTCTCAAAAAGGGGTTAAATAATACAAATTAATATTTTTGTCTTGTTAGCATTTCCTAAAATAACTTTTCTCCTGAGAGAAATACATTTCAGTGTAGATTAGAACAAGCCCCACAAATGAGGCCTGAGACGTTGGTAAAGAAGAATGTCAAGTATGAAATATAGATACTTCACCTGAAATGAAGTATAAATGATAAAGAAATTCACAACAGCTTTACTTAGACAGTCCTTGTAAGTGAAAATGGAACTAGAGCTATATTAAGACACTTTAAGATATTGCTGCACTATTTACTTTGATGGTGATACACTATGTAACATAAAAATATACACCAATCCATGATAAGTAAACTTTACCTCTAAATATGAGTTATGAGATTGGTTGGCATGATGGCAGAGTAGTTTTGGTGTTTTTCTTACCAAAACATAAAAATCAAAACTGACTGCTCAACAACCATCAAAGACCTACCATAAAAGATATCCTACACTCACTCAAAGCAAAGAAGTGGCAACAAGATGGTAGGAGGTATAATAATGATAAAATCAAACTCCATTTCCAACAGATAGGCAATCCACAAACTGGTAAATAATTATGGCCACAGAAATTCTTCCATAGAGGTGAAAGTTCTGAGCCTCCCATTAGGCTTTCCAGCCTGGGGATCTGGCAAGAGAAGGGGCCCCAGAGAATCTGACTTTGAAGCCCAGTGGGCTTTAATTTCAAGAATTCTGAGGACTGAGAAATAGAAACTCTACTCTTGGAGAGCATATGCATGGTCCTATGCATACCAGGACACAGGGAAAAAAGCAATGATTTCATAAGAGCCTGGCCCTACTAATATTTTAGGGTCTCCTTAAAAGGGAGGGAGTGGCTATAGCTCACTGCATTAGCAAAGGCACTAGTAGCAACAGTTTTGTCCAGTATAAATTGTGTGAAACCTCTTGGAGACCGCTATTTCCTCCACAAGACCTACCTCCATTCAACAGCCTCTAAGTTCCAGTGCTAGGGCACATCAGGCCAAACAAACAACAAGACTGAAACTCACATCCATCCATCAGTAGACAGGCTGCTTAAAGTCTCCCTAAGTATAGCCCTTCCCATCAGGTGGACAAGACAGCTCAACTCACCAGTAGGTAGGGATCAGAAGATTCCACTAAAAAGCCTACATAAGCTTATTAGACAGCCTCACCTGAAAGAAGGAAGAGAACAAAAGCAAGAAGAACTGCAATCTTGGAGGCTGCGGAATGGAAACTGCAATTACAGAAAGACAGATAAAATAAGACAGTAGAGAAATGTGTCTGTAATTAAAGAATAAAATAAAACCCTAGAACAAGCAAGTGAATAGGAGATAGGCAATCTACTGGAAAAAGAATTCAGAGCAATGACAGTGAAGATGATCCAAGATCTAAGAAAAATAATGTATTGCCTGGAGAAATCCATGGACAGAAGAGACTAGCTGGCTACAGTCCATGGGGTCACAGAGTGAGACAGTACTTAACAACTAAACAACAGCAAAACTAATACAATGAAGAGAAGTGTACAAACTATTATTTTCAGTTCAATTCAGTTAAGTTCAGTCACTAAGTCGTGTCTGACTCTTTGCGACCCCATGAATCGCAGCATGCCAGGCCTCCCTGTCAATCACCATCTCCCGGAGTTGACTCAGACTCAAGTCCATCCAGTCCACGATGCCATCCAGCCATCTCTTCCTCGGTCGTCCCCTTCTCCTCCTCCCTTCCAGCATCAGAGTCTTTTCCAATGAATCAACTCTTCTCATGAGGTGGCCAAATTACTGGAGTTTCAGTTTTAGCATCATTCCTTCCAAATAAACCCCAGGGCTGATCTTCAGAATGGACTGTCTGGATCTCCTTGCAGTCCAAGGGACTCTCAAGAGTCTTCTCCAACACCGTACTTCAAAAGCATCAATTCTTCAGCTCTTAGCCTTCTTCACAATCCAACTCTCACATCCATCCACGACCACAGAAAAAACCATAGACTTGACTAGACGGACCTTAGTCGGCAAAGTAATGTCTCTGCTTTTGGATATACTATCTAAGTTGGTCATAATTTTCCTTTCAAGGAGTAAACATCTTTTAATTTCATGGCTGCAGTAACCATCTGCAGTAATTTTGGAGCCCCCCAAAATAAAGTTTGAGACTGTTTCTACTGTTTCCCCTTCTATTTCCCATGAAGTGATAGGACCAGACGCCATGATCTTCGTTTTCTGAATGTTGAGCTTTAAGCCAACTTTTCCACTCTCCACTTTCACTTTCATAAAGAGGCTTTTTAGATCCTCTTCACTTTCTGCCATAAGGGTGGTGTCATCTGCATATCTGAGGTTACTGATATTTCTCACAGCAATCTTGATTCCACCTTGTGTTTCTTCCAGTCCAGCATTTCTCATGATGTACTCTGCATAGAAGTTAAATAAGCAGGGTGACAATATATAGCCTTGACATACTCCTTTTCCTATTTGAAGCCAGTCTGTTGTTCCATGTCCAGTTCTAACTGTCGCTTCCTGACCTGCATACAGATTTCTCAAGAGGCAGGTTAGGTGGTCTGATATTCCCATCTCTCTCAGAATTTTCCACAATTTATTGTGACCCACACAATCAAAGGCTTTGGCATAGTCAGTCAAGCAGAAGTAGATGTTTTTCTGGAACTCCCTGTTTTTTACATGATCCGGGGATGTTGGCCATTTGATCTCTGGTCCCTCTGCCTTTTCTAAAACCAGCTTGAACATCAGGGAGTTCACAGTTCACATATTGCTGAAGCATGGCTTGGAGAATTTTGAGCATTATTTTACTAACATGTGAGATGAGTGAAATTGTTTGGTAGTTTGAGCAATCTTTGTCATTGCCTTTCTTTGGGATTGGAATGAAAACTGACCTTTCCAGTTTTGTGGCCACTGCTGAGTTTTCCAAATTTTCTGGCATATTAAATGTAGTACTTTCACAGCATCATCTTTTAGGATTTGAATTAGCTCAACTGGAATTTCATCACCTCCACTAGCTTTGTTCATAGCGATGCTTTGTAAAGCCCACTTATTTCACATTCCAAGATGTCTGGCTCTAAACGAGTGATCAAACCATCGTGATTATCCGGGTCATGAAGATCTTTTTTGTACAGTTCTTCTGTGTATTCTTACCACCTCTTCTTAATATCTTCTGCTTCTGTTAGTTCCATACCACTTCTGTCCTTTATCGAGCCCATCTTTGCATGAAATGATCCCTTGGTATCTCTAATTTTCTTGAAGAGATCTCTAGTCTTTCCCATTCAGTTCTGGTCCTCTATTTCTTTGAACTGACAGCTGAAGAAGGCTTTCTTATCTCTTCTTGCTATTTTTTTGGAACTCTGCATTCAGATGCTTATATCTTAAATCTCAATAAATATTATACCATAATTCAAGAAAAATAGCTCTCTCACTCTCTTTCTGTCTCTTTGTCTTTATTCTTCCTTTCCTCCCTCCTTTTTCTCCACCCACATATCCATCTCACTTGTGACATTCTGCCAAACTTCAATTAAGGAAAACACGGTTGCAGATGAGGAAAAAAGAATGAAGAGACAGATAAAGAAGGTGCTAAAAAGTTTAACAAAGACATAGAAGAACTGAAGAAAAAAGATAAATTTCAAAAATTCAATAATGAAAATGAAAAAATATACTGGAAGAAATTAATAGCTAAGTAATTGAGGCAAAAGAATGGAAAGTGGGCTGAAACATAGAATGGTAGAAATCATTCCACAGAACAACAACAAAAAAGACTTCAAAAAAAATGGGGATAGCTTCAGACACCTTTGGGACAACATTAGAAGAAACAACATTTGCATTATAATCATATAGAGGTCCTAGAAGGAGAAGACAAAGAAAAAAACTTTAAAAAATAAATTTAAAGAGATAATAGCTGAAAATGTCCTGAACATGGGGAACAGGAAAGAAGTTCAGGAACTACATGGGGTCCCAGGCAGGGTAAACTCAAACAGAAGCATGCCAAACACATAGTAAGCAAGTTAGCAAAAATTAAAGACAAAGAAAAAATAATAAAAACAATAAGGAAAAAGAAGAAAATAACATAAAAAGAAATCACATGTAAAGGAAACAAATAACATGCAAAAGAATTCCTATAAGCTTTATGCTGACTTTTCAGCAGAAAATCTAGAGGTCAGGAAGAAGTGGCACAATACATTTGAAGTGATGAAAAGGAAGAATCTGCCACAAGAATACTCTGCACAGCAAGGCTCTAATTCGGATTCAGTGTAGAAATAAAAAGCTTTATGAATAAGAAAAAGGTAAGAGAAATCAGTACCACCATATCAGCTTTTTTAAAAAACATTTATTTTAATTGAGGCTAATTACTTTACAGTATTGTAGTGGGTTTTTGCATACATTGACATGAATCAGCAATGGGTGCACATGTGTCCCCCAGCCTGAACCCATCCCACCTCCCTTCACAACCCATCCCTCAGGGTCTTCCCAGTGCACCGGCCCTGAGCTCCCTGTCTCATGCATCAAAGTTGGACTAGCGATCTATTTCACATATGGTAATATACCTGTTTCAGTGCTATTTTTCAAATCATCCCACCCCTTCTCCCACAGAGTCCAAAAGTTTGTTCTTTACATCTGTGTCGTTTTTGCTGTCTTGAATATAAGGTCATCATTACCATCTTTCTAAGTTCCATATGAAGGTGAAGTCACTCATTCATGTTCAATTCTTTGCGACCCCATGGACTGTAACCTACTAGACTTCTCCATTCATGGGTTTCTCCAGGCAAGAATACTGGAGTGGATTGCCATTTCTTTCTATATGCATTAGTATACTGTATTGATGTTTTTCTTTTTTACTTACTTCACTCTGTATGATAGGATCCGGTTTCAGCCACCTCATTAGAATGGATTCAAATGCATTCTTTTTTAATAGCTGAGTAATATTCCATCATGTATATGTACCATGCTTTCTTATTCATTCATCTGCTGATGGACAGATAGGTTGCTTCCATGTCCTAGCTATTGTAAACAGTGATGAGATGAACATTGCGGTACATGTGTCTCTTTCAATTCTGATTTCCTCTGTGTGTATGCCCAGCAATGGGATTGCTGGGTCATATAGCAGTTCAATTTCCAGTTTTTCTAAGGAATCTTCACACTGTTCTCCATAGTGGCTGCACTAGTTTGCATTCCTACCAACAGTGTCAGGAGGTTCCTTTTTCTCCTCACCCTCTCCAGCATTTACTGTGTGTTGATTTTTTGATAGTAGCCATATTGACTGGCATGAGGTGGCACCTCATGGCAGTTTTGATTTGCACTTTTTGAAGGAATTAGGTTAAAATTTTAAGTCTCCTTTGTTCCAAAACCCCAGAGGCAGGCCATACCTCATGGAAAATAACCTTCCCCTTATCTGGTGACTCATGGTCTCCTGATCCTTGAAAAAGCCCCTCTATAGTGGCGAATTTTTCTATTAATCCTTAACTGATGACTATAGCCTAGTTTCCTGGCAAGAGACCCCCCGGCGATGTATTTTCCGTTAAACTTTTTCCAGGTAGCTGTTTTTCTGAAGACTGACCAACCACCACGGGGTGGTCAGCCAGCCGTTTCGACCCGATTACCTGCAGACTATCCCCTTAAAGGTTAAGCCTTGCCCACCAATCAAACGCCCTCACCCCACCTGTACCTGCCTATGGCCCCCAATCACATTGTTTTCAGTTTCCTAACCCTACTCCCGCCTACTTGTGATTTTTCTGTATAAAAATCCTTTGTGACCAGTGTTCTGGGTTCACTCCTCCTGAGGAGTTCAAACCCCAGCGCGCCAGTTTAATAAACCCTCTTGCTGATTGCATCGAATTCGACGTGTCTCAGTGATCTGTGAGGTGACGGTTCCGGTGATTAGGCCTTCTCCCGGGTCTAACATTCTGATAATGAATGACGTTGAGCATATTTTCATGTGTTTGTTAGCCAATTGTATGTCATCTTTGGAAAAAAATCTGTTTAGCTCTTTGGCCCATTTTTTGATTGGGCCGTTTATTTTTTCTGGTATTGAGCTGCATGAGCTGCTTGTATACTTTTGAGATTAATTCTTTGTCAGTTGCTTCATTTGCTATTATTTTCTCCCATTCTGAAGGCTGCCTTTTCACTTTGCTTATAGTGTCCTTCATTGTGCAGAGCTTTTAAGTTTAATTAGGTCCCATTTGTTTATTTTTGCTTGTATTTCCATTACTCTGGGAGGTCGGTTATTGAGGATCCTGCTGTGATTTATGTCTGTGAGTGTTTTGCCTATGCTGAAGGAATTTCCCTAAGCAAAAAAGAAAAGGCCATGACTGAAAACAAGAAAACTATGGATGGAAAAGCTCAGGCAAACATAAAGAGTAGGAGATTATCTACATATAAATGTAGTATATAAACCAGTAATAGTGAAGACAGTACAAATGTAACATATTAGAAATGCTTTTGAATTTAAAAAATAGCAACTTAAAAATCTTGTTTTTATATAGATTGCTATTTTAAAAATCTCATGGTAGCTGCAGATCAAAAATCTACAATTGATACACACATACAAAAGCAAAAGGAATCCAAACATAACACTAAATTTAGTCATCAAATCACAAAAGAGGAAGGGGAGATGAAAGATGTTAAAAAAAAAAAGAAAGAAAATCCAAAGCAATTAACAAAATTAGAATAGAACATACATATTGAATTTGCTGGCTGTGAAGGAGACTCAGATTGATTCCTGGGTTGGAAAGATCCCCTGGGGATGAGAATTGCAACCCATTTCAGTATTCATGCCTGAAGAATTCCATGGACAAAGGAGTATAGAGAGCAATAGTCCATGGGGTTGCAAAGAGTCTGACAACATTGAGCTACTATCACACATACACACAATGATAATTATCTTAAATGGAAATGGTTTTAACACTCCAATAAAAAGACAAAGACTGGCTGAATTGATAGAAATAAGACCCCTATAAATGCTCTCTGCAAGAGATTAACCTGAGATATAAGGATACATACAGAATAAAAGGAAGGGTATAGAAAAAGGCATCAGATGCAAAAAGAAATCCAAAGAAAGATGGAGTAGCAAATATTCATATTAAAAAAAAGGGATTTCAAATAAAGATCATTTAAAGAGACAAAGAAGAGTACTACATAACAAAAGTGGTGATGATCAAATGATTAAGGGATTGTTAACAGGAACCAGAGATCAAATTGGCAACATCCACTGGATAATGGAAAGAGCAAAAGAGTTCCTGAAAAACATCTATTTCTGCTTTATTGACTATGTCAAAGCCTTTGACTGTGTGGATCACAATAAACTTTGGAAAATTCTCAAAGAGATGGGAATACTAGACCACCTGACCT
This sequence comes from Madoqua kirkii, assembly GCA_006408675.1. Classification (NCBI taxonomy): domain Eukaryota; kingdom Metazoa; phylum Chordata; class Mammalia; order Artiodactyla; family Bovidae; genus Madoqua; species Madoqua kirkii. The sequence goes on from SJYC01072911.1 coordinate 16,348, forward strand.
GACTCTTGAGAAATCTGTATGTAGGTCAGGAAGCAGCAATTAGAACTGGACATGGAACAACAGACTGATTTCAAATAGGAAAAGGAATACATCAAGGCTGTATATTGTCACCCTGCTTATTTAACTTCTATGCAGAGTACATCATGAGAAATGCTGGACTGGAAGAAACACAAGCTGGAATCAAGATTGCCAGGAGAGATATCAATAACCTCATATATACAGATGACACCACCTTTATGGCAGACAGTGAAGAGGATCTAAAAAGCCTCTTGATGAAAGTAAAAGTGAAGAGTGAAAACGTTGGCCTAAAGCTCAACATTCAGAAAACGAAGATCATGGCATCTGGTCCCATCACTTCATGGGAAATAGAAGGGGAAATAGTGTCAAATTTTATTTTTTGGGGCTTCAAAATCACTGCAGATGGTGACTGCAGCCATGAAATTAAAAGATGCTTACTCCTTGAAAAGAAAGTTATGACCAAACTAGATAGCATATTCAAGAGCAGAGACATTACTTTGCCAACTAAGGTCTGTCTAGTCAAGGCTATGGCTTTTCCTGTGGTCATGTATGGATGTGAGAGCTGGACTGTGAAGAAGGCTGAGCGCTAAAAAAAAATGACTCAGGCTTCAGTCAATGGATTTGGTGCATAATCCCAGTTCACTTACTAATTTATCTAACTAATGCAAGCTTTGACATTCTGATGTAAAAATGAGGAGGTTGCAGTAAATGACTGCTATGCTCCCTTTGAGCTTTAAAGCTTTTGACTCTGAAGTCATATGATAGTGATAAACAAAAATTCAGGGAATTTGGTTGGGTGTAGTTGGATAACATTACATTTTGGCATCTTCCATAATGTATCAGGGTGTTTCATTTTTGTTAATATCTTAATAGGGAAAACATAATTTATTTGTGAACATAAGCATTACTAATAAATGATACTTTTAAAATGCTGGCATAAGCACTGAGAAATTAGTCAAATGACTTTGAAATTAAGAGAAGAAACAAATGTTGGCTTTTTAAAAGAAATAAATAAAATTTTGTGCATCTAAAGAACAAAAATAATAATCCAAACCAGATCATAAGAGAAGATCTGGAAAACATTATTGGATATAGGAATGTAAAAGTAAAAAGAAAGAGCAGAGTGCTTATGAACCGTGGTCAAATATTCTAAGACAAAGTTACCATGATTTTAGATCAGAAAGACAACTAGTTAATAAACCTACTAGATTTTATAACCTATAACCTCTGTGATTCAAAATCCTTGGAAGACAGATATAAGATATGTAAACAGATAATAGAAAATGCTAGCTTTTAAGGGGTATGAATAGTAAGATTCTCAGATGCCTACATACATTTTTCCTAACTCACGATTATAGCAGCCAAACATTCCTGAGGGGTTGAAGAAGCACTATGTGCCAAGTTCATTATGTGTATTCACTCATCCAGTTCTGCAAAACTTCACAAGATGTGTATAAGAGACAGACTTTGGCCACCTGATGTGAAGAGTTGACTCATTAGAAAAGTCTCTGATGTTGGGAGGGATTGGGGCCAGGAGGAGACGGGGACGACTGGGGATGAGATGTCTGGATGGCATCACAGACTCAATAGATGTGAGTCTGAGTGAACTCTGGGAGTTGGTGATGGACAGAAATGTCTGGCTGGCTGCGATTCATGGGCTCGCAAACAGTCAGACATGACTGAGTTACTGAATTGAACTGAACTGAAGAAAATATAACAATTATAAACATATAAGTTCTCAACAAGGGAACACATCATTATATAAAAGAAATACTAACAGCCATAAAGGAGAAATTACTAGTAACACAATAATAATGGAGAGGCTAACACCCTACTTTAATCAATGGACAGATCATCCAGAAAGAAAATCAAAAGGAAACACAGACTCTAAATGAAATATTATATCAAATGGATTTAATTGAAATTATAGAGAATTTGATCCAATAGCAGCAGAATATTTACTCTTATTACATGCACATGGAAAATTCTCCAGAATTAATCAGATGCTGGGTCACAAAGTGTACTCTGGTAAATTTAAGAAAATTAAAAATATATATATTGTCCAGAATTTTTTTCTGAGTACAACACTATGAGATTAGAAGTCAACTGCAAGAGGATAAAAACCATGAAAAACCACAAGCACACTGAGTCTAAACAATCTGTTACTAAATAACTGAAACTCACAGTCACAGAAAGCCAAAATGATCACATAGATCACAATCTTGTGTAACTCAGTGAAGCCATGAGCCATGTCATATGGGGTTGCCCAAGATGTATGGGTCATGATGAAGAATTCTGACAAAACCTGGTCCACTGGAGAAGAGAATGGCAAACCACTTCAGTATTCTTGACTTGAGAACTTAATAAGAAGTATGAAAAGGCAAAAAAGTGTGACATTGAAAGATGAAGTGCCAGGGTGGTAGGTGGCCAATATGCTACTGGGAAACAAAGGAGAAAAAGATCAAGAAAGAATGAAGAGGTTAGGTCAAAGCAGACACGAAGCTTACATGTGGATGTGTATGGTTGTGAAAATAAAGCCCAGTGCTGTAAAGAACAATATTGCATAGAAACATGGAACAATAGATCCATGAGTTAAGATAAATGAGACAAGGTCAAGCAGATGGCAAGAGTCAACACTGACATTTTAGGAATCAGTGAACTAAAAAGCATGAGAATGGGCTAATTTAATTCAGATGCCCGTTATATATACTACTGCTGGCAATAGTCCCTTAGAAGAGATGGAGTAGCTCTCATAGTCAATAAAAGTGTCCAAAATGTAGTATTTGGGTACAATCTCTAAAATCACACACACACACACAAAATCTCAGTTCATTTTCGAGGCAAACTATTTAACATGAGAGTAATTTCAAATCTATGTCACAATCACCAATGGTGAAAAAGCTGAAATTGAACAATTTTAGAAAGACCTACAAGACCTTCTAAAATAACAATAAAATAATATGTTATTTTAATAATAGGAAATTTGGACTCAGAAATAGCAAGGCAAGAGATAAATGAAGTAAAAGGCAAGTTTGACCTTGGAGTACAAAATAAAGGAGGCAAAGGCTAATAGTGTTTTGCCAAGAGAACACACTGGTCACAGCAAAAACTCTCTTCCAACAACATAAGAGGCTATTCTACATGTGGATATCACGAAATGGTCAATACTGAAATCAGATTAATTACATTCTTTAGAGCTGAAGATAGAGAAGCTCTATACTGTCAGAAAAATAAGAGCTGGAGCTGTATATGGCTCAGACCATGAGCTCCTTATTGCAAAATTCACACTTAAATTGAAGAAAATAGGGAAAATCCCCAGACCATTCAGGTAATACTTAAATCAAATTCCTTATGATTACACTATGGAGGTTACACATAAGTTCAAGGGATAATATCTGGTAGACAGAGTGCTTGAAGACCTATGGATGAGATTCATAACACTGTACAGAAGATGGTGATCAAATCCATTTCCAAGAGAAAGAGATGCAAGAAGGCAAAGTACTTGTCTGAAGAGGCCTTACAAGTAGCTGAAAAAAGAAGAGAAACAAAAAGTAAAGAAGAAAAGAAACGATGTACCAAACTGAATGTAGAGCTCTAGAGAAGAGAAAAAAGAGAGAAGATAGCCTTACTGAGTAAACAGTGCAAAGAAATAGAAACAATAGAATGGGTTGATTAGATCTCTTCAAGAAATTTGAAGATACAAAGGGAACATCTAATGCAAAGTTGGGCACAATGAAGAACAGAAACAATAAGGACCTAACAAAAGCAGAGGAGACTTTGAAGAATGGAAAGAACACACAGAAAACTCATACTGAAAAGGTCTAAATAACCCAGATAACCACAATGATGTAGTCACTCACCTAGAGCCAGAGATCCCGGAATGGGAACTCAAGTTGGCCTTAGGAAGCATTATTATGAACAAAGCTAGTGAAGGTGATGGAATTCCAGCTGAGCTATTTCAAACACTAGAAGATGCAGTTGCTAAAGTGCTGTACTGAATATGCCAGCACATCTGGAAAACTCAGTAATGACCATAGGAGTGGAAAAGGTCAGTAGTCATTCCAATCCCAAAGAAAGGCAACACCAAAGAATGTTCAAAATACCACACAATTGTGCTCATTTCACCTGATAGCAAGGTAATGCTCAAATTCTTCATGTTAGGCTCAACAGTACTTGAAGCAAGAACTTCCTGAAGTACATCAGGATTTAGACAAGGCAGAGAAACAAGGGATCAAATTGCCAGCATTTGTTGGATCATAGGAAAAGCAAGTAAATTATATATATATATACTTCTGCTCCATTATCTAAACTAAGCTTTTGACTATGTGGATGACAACAATTAGAACTGGACAAGGAGCAATGGACTGGTTCAAAATTGGGAATGAAGTATGTCAAGGCTCTATATTGTCAGTTTGCTTACTTAACTCATATGCAGAGTACATCAAGTAAAATGCCAGGCTGGATGAAACATAAGCTGGAATCAAGATTGCTTGAAGAAATATCAGCAAACTCAGATATGCATGTGAAACCACTATAATGGCAGAAAATGAAGAGGGACAGAGTCTCCTGATAAAGGTGAAAGAGGAGAGGGAAGAAGCTGACCTAAAACTCAACTTTCAAAAAAACAAAGACTATGGCATCCAGTCCCATCACTTCATGACAAATGCGTAGGGAAAAAGTGGAAACAGTGACAGATTCCATTTTCTTGGGCTCCAAATTCACTGAGGACGGTGACTGCAGCCATGAAATTTGAAGATGATTGCCCCTTGGAAGGAAAGCTATAACAAACACAGACAGTGTATTAAAAAGCAAAAAAAAAAAAAAAAAAAAGATTGGGAA
>SJYC01072913.1:0-14801 GCA_006408675.1 Madoqua kirkii
AAAAATAAAGTTTTTGAAAATTTCTATAGTTTGAGGTTATGGATAGTGAAACTCAATTATAGCTTATTTAAAAAATAAAAATAATACCATTAAAAAAGAGAGAGAAACAACTCCAGTTAACTCCAATATGCAGTTAAGTTTGAGAACCAATTAAAAATAATAATAACTAAAATAATAGCAATAGTCCATATATGTTGGCTGCTTCTATACAAATGGGGACATGGTGATCAATACATTTTTTTTTAATTGAGTCGCCAAATAAATCTTTTTATAGGCCAGAAAACTGAGGCAGAGGATCTGTAACTTTCCCTCAGCTAAAGAGCTGACAGAGCTCCTATTAGAAGTCAAGAATAATGTCATGCATGCATGAGCAAGTGACAGAGACTTGCAGAACTTGCCAGGGAATTACACAGGCGTGGGAGTCCAAGGTATTCTCTTACCTGCAGCTTTGATCTTTTAACCAACAGTTGGTGGTGCCATGTTTAAAATCCAATCCTCCTCTCTGTGCTCTGCTATGCTCAAAGACCCACACCTGCCTTCCTGAGTCATTCACTGCCTTTCCTCACCCTGAGCATGCTTGAGGCCCTAGACTTTTAAGCTGAAGTTAACAGCCTTCAATATCTAGCTCCCAGGGCCATCCTGATTCCAGGTAGGCCCCGCTTTATCCTTTTTCAGAGGTTCCTTCAGCCTCTCTTGCTGCTAACTGGGCAGCAGGGGGAGCTATGGCTACCAGGAAAAGCATCCTGTAAAACTGCCCCTAAACAGGTAGGACTTTTATATTCTTTCCTAAAAGGAAATCTCTGTAGCAGCTCTTTGCCCTAAAGCTAGTTTCTACTGTCCCAAACCCCACAGGCCAGGTCAAAAATCCATTTGGGTATGAGGATGGCAAGAAAATTCAGAAAGACTCTCATGGGCCCAGAGACAACCAAGGTGGCTGATCAGTTCAGAAAGGAGACATAGACAGTTGCACCTTCTTGAATATGTTTCTCAGTCAGAATGGACTGAACAACTATAATAAAATGTATAAAGTGTAAATATGAGCATTCTTTTTTAACTCTGATCTATGAATAGAATAGAAATGTTTATATCATTTTTCCAGACTTTAAGTGGGTATATTTCAGGTTAATATATGTTCATTTAACTCAGGTGGTATCTGTGTCAGAAGACACAGGGTTGGGTGAGGAATAGGAATCCCAGAAGCAACACTATTATGTCAAATGGTTTAAGGAAAATTTGAAAAACCCAGAGAGAGAGAGAATTCTCCCTCAGTTCATTACAGAACAGGGACCAAGTTATCCTAATTCATAAATTAGAGAAGTTGTTTCCCAGTCCTGAGGTGCTTTTCAAAATGGCTGTGGCCCAGCCCCATGAATGGTGATGCTCTCAGGGGAGACCAAGGCACGTTACTCTGACCACATTAGGATGGCTCAGCAGGACCAGAAGCTAAATACACCAGCTCCATTGCATATGAAACCCCTGTTCTTCCAACTGCTCTGCACTGTGTCCCTGCTCCACCTGCCTTCCTCAGCTCTGACCTGGGAAACCACAGGAGAAGGAGTGCTGAATATCGAGGACCATTCTCCCTTCATGAGGAGAGTCTCTTCAGAGCTCCCGTTCCACCTTTGATTCTGGAGTATTTAAGTGTCTTCTCTGGGTAGAACTGAAGGATAATGGAAACAGACACTTTTCCATTAAACAGGCTTTGGCATTCATGATGCTAGGGGGTCTTTAACGTGTCACCATGAGTTGGTGAAACTCTTGGAAAGTGGATATGTAAACTTCATGAAGGGCATCATAGTGTCTCTGAAATGGATTTTCAGAATGTGATCTCTATGGCTTTGAGCCACTGGAGCAAGAGCTAGCAGAGGGATGTGAAAATATAGTCAGTGCTCATCAACCTTAATTTCAGTACTGTATTGCTCAGAAGTGTGTCTTAATTGTATGTGAGCTTGCTTCCCTTCTTCTGTCTGCACTTAATTCTAGTAAAGGAACTGGGCAATTGCATCGCAAGCAGACAGATTAGTAGTGGCACAAATGCATGCAAAAATACACAGACAAGGCTTTGGTCTGTAGTCAGAGCCTCTGCGGTAATTCTCCTGCGTACTTAAATTGAGTTACCAGTTCACTTTTACCAACTGAGGAGTCTGCTTCTCCTCACTGAGCTCTGTCTGAGAGACCCTGCGTTACTCTAGCTGTGAGAATTACATGCTCCACTCCTGGCGGCTGAGTCTCCCTGGCATCAGACAGACACATCTGGAAGTGCACAGGATCCCTACCTGGGGAAACATTTCACATGAAAAAAAAAAAAAGAAAAGAAAAGAAAAAAAGGAAGTGACAATCTTGCTTAAAAAGCTGACCTTTAAAAAAAAATTTTTTTTTTTTTTTTAAATCTCACAGACTATGGAGCTTCCATCACAATGAAGGCTCAGAGGAAAAGTGGCCTGTGGTTGGAGACACTTCCCAACTGTAGCACAGTTCAACTTCTCCAATTCGTGGGATCACAGGTCAAGGAGGGAAGAGGGTATAGGTGGGTGGTCAGACATGGGAGCTGTCCCTGTCTCTAGGGATAGAAACTGGAATTCTGCATGTTTTGTTTGTAGGTTAAAGAAAAAAAGATGGTGGGCAGTTGTGCCCCAAGGTCCTGATAGGCTGCCCGAGGCATAAAAGCATGAATGAAAAACCTTGTTAGAAGATAATCTGAACAGAAAATTTGAGACCTTATTCAAATTTGATAGCGAAGTCACACTTGCACACTTCCTGCCCCCTTGGGAGTAAAGGAAGGCTCTCTTCAGGGAAGCAGAAGAGGATCCATGCACATCAGAGGGGCCAACCAGTTTTGGAACTGGGAACATATGCAGCTATTCTGTTGCTGTTCAGTCGCTAAGTTGTGTCCAGCTCTTTTGGGACTCCATGGAGTACAGCCCGCCAAGTTCCTCAGTTCATGGGATTCTCCAGGAAAGAATACTGGAGTAGGTTGCCATTTCCTTCTTCAGGGGTCTTCCTTCTCCAGAGATCAAACCAGTGTCTTCTGCACTGCAGGTGGATACTTTACTGCTGAGCCACTGGGGAAGCCACATGCAATTGTATGGACCTTCTCCTTCTGTGTCTCTAAATGCTGGGTCAGATATTTTTCAAGGGCATCACACAAATAAGCAATTTGATTTTTCTTTCCTTGGCTTTGTCTCTCCCTGTCATACCTTACAATGACTAAGTCTGAAAAGGCTAAGCTAAACTAGATTTCTTCAGTAATGGGCTCCCATCCTACTGTTATGGATGCATCATTCTCTTTTTCTCTCTCTTTTCGTGTACTTTTTATTCATTGCTAAACCTACCTGCTAGCTAAAGAAATCAGATTTTCTTATAATTCACCTTCGGGGGGGAGGTGAGGGCAGGCAGATTTTCACAAATTTGGACCAAAGAAATTACTCAGAAACTCCCACCGTACTTGAAGCAAACTCCCAGTGGGGGCTGCCTTTGCAAAGTCTCAGCTCCGCCTAACCTTCAGTGCTTTTCTTCTAGAGAAATGATTCACTTGCCTGTGTTTGATGGTGCTCTGTTTAGCAGGTGTGACAGATGCTGTTGATTTGCTCACTCAACACCTATTCCCAGCCCCTCCTTTCTTGCCCCTTTCACTGCGGAAGCAGGAAAAGTTGTGGAGGGCTTTCCTCACATTCCCAGCTTCCCTAGGATTTGAGCAGTAGTGGGAGCAGAAGCAGTGCTATTGATAGTTATCCACGCCACTCATGGCACTGCCTCTGGGAAAGTGATTCTCTTCCTGACAAATGGGAGAAACAAAGCTAGCACCAACCCGATGTAGACATGATTCTTAAAGATACAGCCACTCTCCAACAATAAGAAATGCTAAGGACATTGGAGTGGAAAGACAGAAGCTACTTGGGCCATGGATGATGTGGCTGAATTACCATAGCTGCATGCATTTTGTATGAATGTCCTGGATTGCCTATCTATCTGCCAGTTTCTTGTTACCAAAAAAAATTGTTTTCAAGTCAGAAATGTCAGCTATCTTGTTACTTACAAGTGCATATGTCCCTAAGTAGCATAAATAACACAGCAACAAAACCCAAAGTAACATTCTTCTCATAGCCCACCCCCAAGAAAAGCTCTGTCCCACCGAGTTCCAAACCTTTTGTTAGAAGTTATTGACATGATCAGTCATGTATCCATACTCTTATTTTTGCCATTTCACAGATAAGGTAGCTAGAGGCTGGGGATCTAAAGCTGCCTTACCAAGGTCACATGGTAAGCCACTATAAGCTGGGGAGTGAAGCCAAGAGCTCTATAATCCCAGGCGAGACCTCCTCTGTTCTGTCTCTTACCCTCAGCTGGGAAAATGTCAAAGGATTTATCAAAAACAGCCTGCAGCTAGATTAGGTATGTTAATACCCAAAGCACTTAATTACTAATACAGTTTAAGGTACATTAACCTAATTGGAAACTTTCTGCATATGGCATAGTTTTTTTTTTTTCCTGAAAATATTAATAGTATTTTTTTTCAAACTTTTCTTCTAGCCTACTTCATCTTTATGTGAAATTACTGGTTTTCAAAGTTAGAAAGAATATTGCAGCCAAGAGTCAAATGAATGTTATTTTATTCTATAAAAACAAGACAGATAAAATAAAAAATGGTAACATATGATGAAAAGGAAAGATTAAATTATGTCATAATTGCATGTCTCACCCCTACCCATGCACTGAAGTTTTGGGGACTCCATCATCAGAATCCAGGGTCATTCATGGCTCCTCCCTCCATCACATCCTTGTCCAATCAGCACCACATCTTGTTGGGTCCAGTCATTTCTAGCCATTCCCCTATTACTTCCTAGATCAGGCGCTTAACTTTCTCCTTCAGATTACTGTGATGGCCATCTAGCTAGTCTCTTTTCTGGTGGTAATCTGTTCCCCATGCTGCAATTGGAGAGATCCTTATAAAATGCAAATCAGATCTGTCAATTGCCTATTTAAACCCTTCAGTGATTCCCCATAGCCCTCAGGGAAGTCCAAACTCCTTACTATGACTTCAGATGCCCTTCGTTATCTGGTTTCTGTCTGGTTCTCTTACACTGGATGCTTCAGCCATACTGAACTATTTGCAATTTCCCAGACTGAGGCTTTGCTTTTCCTCCCTCCAGAGCCTTTGCAGAAGCTGACCACTCCAGGAAGCCTCCTCCTGGAAGCCTCCTCCTTCCTGGTCTTCCTTTCCTCCCATGAATTCCCAAGCTAATTCCTGATCTTCCCCCACTGTCAAAGCACCACTTGTTCTGGAATCCTTCTCTGACCACCTCTTCCCCAGGCTGGGGTAAGGGCCTCTCCAATGCATTCCCATGGCAACCTGGCCTTAAATACATTTCAGATAATACTGAAATGTTTTTGCTTATATGTCTGTCTTCCTGGGGTATCTTGAGAGCTGTGAATGTATTTGTTCATTTTTGCCTCATCAGTGCCTAACACAATGATCCTTACAAAGAAGAAACTCAGAAAAAATAATGGTGAAGTGAATGAAAAAAACAAAAACAAAAAAAAAAACAAGCAGACTATTGGTGGAGATGTAAATGGTACAACCACTATAGAAAACTGTATGAGATTCCTTAAACAAATCAAAGTTAGAAAGAATATTGCAGCCAAGAGTCAAATGAATGTTATTTTATTCTATAAAAACAAGACAAATAAAATAAAAAATGGTAACATATGATGAAAAGGAAAGATTAAATTATGTCATAATTGCATGTCTCACCCCTACCCATGCACTGAAGTTTTGGGGACTCCATCATCAGAATCCAGGGTCATTCATGGCTCCTCCCTCCATCACATCCTTGTCCAATCAGCACCACATCTTGTTGGGTCCAGTCATTTCTAGCCATTCCCCTATTACTTCCTAGATCAGGCGCTTAACTTTCTCCTTCAGATTACTGTGATGGCCATCTAGCTAGTCTCTTTTCTGGTGGTAATCTGTTCCCCATGCTGCAATTGGAGAGATCCTTATAAAATGCAAATCAGATCTGTCAATTGCCTATTTAAACCCTTCAGTGATTCCCCATAGCCCTCAGGGAAGTCCAAACTCCTTACTATGACTTCAGATGCCCTTCGTTATCTGGTTTCTGTCTGGTTCTCTTACACTGGATGCTTCAGCCATACTGAACTATTTGCAATTTCCCAGACTGAGGCTTTGCTTTTCCTCCCTCCAGAGCCTTTGCAGAAGCTGACCACTCCAGGAAGCCTCCTCCTGGAAGCCTCCTCCTTCCTGGTCTTCCTTTCCTCCCATGAATTCCCAAGCTAATTCCTGATCTTCCCCCACTGTCAAAGCACCACTTGTTCTGGAATCCTTCTCTGACCACCTCTTCCCCAGGCTGGGGTAAGGGCCTCTCCAATGCATTCCCATGGCAACCTGGCCTTAAATACATTTCAGATAATACTGAAATGTTTTCGCTTATATGTCTGTCTTCCTGGGGTATCTTGAGAGCTGTGAATGTATTTGTTCATTTTTGCCTCATCAGTGCCTAACACAATGATCCTTACAAAGAAGAAACTCAGAAAAAATAATGGTGAAGTGAATGAAAAAAACAAAAACAAAAAAAAAAACAAGCAGACTATTGGTGGAGATGTAAATGGTACAACCACTATAGAAAACTGTATGAGATTCCTTAAACAATTAAAAATATGACCCAACAATCCTGCTCCTGGGTGTGTATATATATATATATACACACACACACACACACACACACACAAAGGTGATGAGATCACTAACTCAAAGAGATATCAAAAAAGAAAAAAGAAAAAAAAAACAACTAACCTTGTATTAAGGACTATTGTTGTTCAGTCACTAAGTTATGTCCAACTCTTTGCAACTCCAAGGACTCACAATTCCAGGCTTCCCTGTCCTTCACCATCTCTCAGAGTTTGCTCAAACTTATATCCATTGAGTCAACGATGCCATCTAACCATTTCATCCTGTTTCCCCTCCTGCCCACAATCTTTCCCAGCATTAGGGATTTTACCAATGAGTCGGCTCTTCATATAAGGTGGCCAAAGTATTGGAGCTTCAGCATCAGTCCTTCTAATGCATATTCAGAGTTTATTTCCTTTAGGATTGACTTCTTGGATCTCCTTGCTGTCCAAGGGACTCTCAAGAGTCTTCTCCAGCAACATAATTTGAAAGCATCAATTCTTCAGTGCTCAACCTTCTTTATTGTCCAACTCTCACATCCATTCATGACTACTGGAAAAAACATAACTTTGACTATATGGATCTTTGTCAGCAAAGGGATGTCTCTGCTTTTTAATACTCCACCTAGGTTTTTCATAGCTTTCCTTCCAAGAAACAAGCGTCTTTTAATTTCATGGCTTCAGTCAGTTGGAATTCCATCACCATTAAAGACTATGCAGACAACTAACAGGCAGATTACCACACAATAAGAAAACTAGGGTGAGGAGGGCAAGATGAGCGTCTCTCACGTTCATAACGTCATGGAGAACATGTTCACTTGCACTTAGTAAGGAAAGCATATGGGGTCTGACATCCACCCCCACCCCGGGTTCCAGATTCTCCTTCACAAAATCCAAATGGGGAAAAGTGGAAGATCTATAAGCTGTCCCATGCTCTCCAAGAAGAAGGAGAAGAAGATTCCTGCAGATCCTTACAAGCCTCAAGGAGGTAACGATGTGGGCCCTTCTTTCTCCTTTCCTCTTTCTCATCTCTCCTTTCTGTTAATGCCATTAATTTAATGTTTTTAGTAACCAAACCAGAAGAGCCTCCAGAATCCACTTCTCCTTTATAAGGTAGATAACTTCATAAATTACCCACACACATAACCTATAGAAGCTAGGGTTGACATTTCCCATGAACACGTAGTGTATGAAGAAGCATTAAGTGGGGAACTGATAACATTTCTGTACTGTCTCCTAATGAACCTTGTTACCTCTAGTAACAAAGTTGTTGGCACTGTACTGATGTTAGCCTTCAGCTATCCCTAGCTTAACCACACAGTGGTGGCCTGCATGAAAACATAGCACTTCTTGAGACCTCCAGAGTCTAAGGCCTTTATTCATGGCATAATTATGACAGCTGATTAGGCTACCCTTACTTCTTCCTACACACATGAAGAGGGCAGCCTGTGGACATGGGGGCCTGTGGGAATACTCTTCCAAGAGGTTGACCAAATGTCAAGAAAGCTGTGGATGGCACTTCCAAAGAAACAGGCAAACTGCCTTTGAGAGATCGATGGTCTGGAGCGGGCTATTGAGCACAAGGGAGAAATCCCTATTAAAGTGACTCAGTGTACACAGCGAGTAGCTCTGTATCAGTTTGGGATAGCCATTATCTGTATCTATTTAAATTGCCCATTGTGGCTCTTGATTTGAGTGGCCATAGTCAACTTGGGAGAGAATTTGAGGTTGCAGAGAGGTGGTTTCCTACCAATATCCCAAAGTCTGAGATGCGATCAAAAGAAATGTTCAGAAGGCTATTCAAAGTAACATAAACATGTAGTAGCAACAGAAATGACAGCTCCAGGTGTATGCAAAGTCCTCTAGCCTAGAACTTTCTGAGGTCTTGCATCTCTTTCAATCAATAAACATTTTTTCAAGGTTTAGTATATACTTTCCAGGTGGCTCACTGGTAAAGGATCTTCCTGCCAATGCAGGAGATACAAGAGATGTGGGTTCAATTCCTGGGTCAGGAAGATCCCCTAGGGGAGAACCTGTCAACAGCCACTCCAGTATCCCTGCCATGGAAAACTGCATGGCCAGAGGAGCCTGGTGGGCTACAGTTCATGTGGTTGCAAAGCATTAGACATGACTGAGCACGCCCACACACACAGAGTAGTATATGCTGGTCGTGATACTCTACCTTCAGGGAGCTGTCCCTCTAACGTGGGTGTAAGAAATTTACCTGATAAACTAACTCACATATTGAGTGAAAAATTACTGCAAAGAAACATAAAGGGAATTGGAAAGGGGGGGATTCACTGCTGGCCAGAATGACCTGGAAGGCTTTCTGGAAGCCCAGCTAGTTGCCTGATCTCGTTGGAGTGAGAGGGGACCACAGGTCCTCCTCCTCTCCTGCCCTCACTACACTCAGGTGCCACCCTCAGGACTGAGGTCTCAGCTGCTATCATACTGAAAATTCCCCAGACAGACACCAAGGCACATGTAGAAACAATAACCAACTTTTACTTTTACTATGGCACGTGGGGCCTAATTGTAGTTCTGTTCCCCTTAGTTTCTTCTCCTTCTTAGTCCCCTGGTGCTTTTTTCTTCTGTCTGCTTTCTGTTTCTGACTGGAGAACACACTTAAACAGTTTGACCAACCTAGGGAACTCTTTGTCCTAAATCAAAAGGCTTTGTTCTTCTTCCTTCGCTTTGTTCTTCCCTCGCTCTTCACAAAGTCTTGTAAAAACCTTTCCAGAGTGTGAGCCTTCCATCCTCTCAAATCCCATCTCACTTTCCCCTTTAACTCCTCAGTCTAATTACTCTAAAGGTTTTGTCCTTTTTGAATGTTACCTTGTTACTCATGTGTTCATGTGTGTGAAATAGAGCTCAGGGCCCACCTTTTAATTGTTATTATTTTAATCAGCATTTAGAACAGGCAATCAGAATGCCAGAATAAAAATAGGAAGGCCCTGCCTTTTGTCAATTTAGTACAAATTGGTGTCAATAGGATTCTTTCACATTATCTTTCCCACCACTCCCAGTAATAAGTGCTTCCATGTTGCATACACACATCCACACTTATTCATAAGCGAAAGATTGATGTAATGGAAAGTAACATGAACTTGAGTGTCAGACATACACACACACTCAGGCACAAATGCACATACACATGTATACAGCCTCAATTTAGTGATGTGAGTTGAACTAGAATCACTGGTAAAACACACTTATTACTAAGCATGGTGTGGGAACCAAGGAGAGGCATCAACACCAGCAGAGCACATCATTGAAAAGTATTTCCTGTGTTGTTCCTTATCTTCTCCACGTCTTAATGTCTTCTCCTTTAAATGGGACTAACAATAGTGCCTGAGCTTCCCACATGGCTCAGAGGTAAAAAATTCACCTGCCAATGCAACAGATGCAGTTTTTATTTCTGGGTGGAGATCTCCTGGAGAAGGAGATGGCAGCCCCTCTACTATTCTTGCCTGGAAGGTCCCATGGATGGAGGAGCCTGGTGGGCTGCAGTCCATGGGGTCACAAAGAGTTGGACACGTCTTAGTGACTAGCCAACAGCAACAGTAACAGTGCTGCCTTATAGGTTACATGAATTAGTGTCTTCAGAGCACTGAGAAGAGGGCTGGGCACACTGTGAGTACTGTAAATGATGGTAGACAGATAAAGCAAAGATATCAATCCAGAGGCTGGCACATAGCCCATGTCTATCTGTATTATTCAAGAAGTTCCATTCTTAGCTATTGTTTGGAAGATGCTTCAGCATCCCTCCTTTAAAGAAGCCCCCAGCTCAGGGTTCTTTTTAGGAATAGCTGTTGGGTAGTGCTTATTTCCCATTCATCACCCTCTCCACATGATAGGGCTTGTGGAGAATACTGAAACTGAAGGAAGGAAGCATAGTCATCATAGAATCTGTACACCTCTCCATTCTAAAGTTGGGCTAATGTTTGATTAAATCCAGCCTATAAAAGTATAAAGACACCAGCTTTCTTCCTGAAACCATCAGACCAATGTACTGCAAGTAATTTTTGATAGTGACCTACAGTAAGAGTAACATTTTCTTTTTTTTAAATATAAATTTATTTATTTTAATTGGAGGTTAATTATTTTACAATATTGTATTGGTTTTGCCATACATCAACATGAGTAACATTTTCTGTGACCCAGCACACAGGCACCGAGGTTTATGGCTGGGGAAAAAAGCATCCTAAAACAATATCTTTGTTGTATACACTGGGATATTTTTCTCTTGCTTCTATTTCATTTCTTAAAATACTGTATATGACTATTAAATTGATTTCACAACCCACCAATGGGTCATGATTTGACCTTTGACAAACACCAAGTCAGACCAAAAGCATCTTTAGGAATGGGCTAATGATCAGAAATGGAATCCTATAAAAGACTCTAAAAGTTCTTTAATGGAAGAAAGATGACTATTGATTTGGGTTTGTGTATCCCTGTTTCATTCTCCTTGAGAATTTAAATTGCAAAGATAAATTCTCACCTTCAGGTATGCTTAAAAAATGCCTTTGCCTCATAAAATAGAAGTAATGACACACCAGGCGGCTTTCTGGGACACACAGATTTCTCTAGATCAAGGAATTATGCTGAGGATTATCCAATTGAACTCTGACTGGGCATAACCATGTAATAGAGTGTGGTAGAAGTGTGGATGTCAAATGTTTTTCCTTGGCCCTATTCCTGAATTGCGAAAATCTGAAATTCACTGACACTTGAAAATCTGTGAGCTCTTTTGGCAACTGATATCAAAATAATTTGAGGCTGAGATCTCATTCCTACTGGACAAGTTGCCATGGCATTCTGGTTTCCTGTGTAACAAACACGAGCAGTGCCTTACTTTTGCGTAGTACTTGGCAATTTATGAAGTGTTTTAATGTGTATTATCTCAACCTCATAACAATTCTGTGAGGTATACTGGGCAGGTATTTTCATACATTGCATTTATGACTGTACTGTCATTTAAGACTTAATGGTTTCTATTTTCATCATAAAGAGGGATCATTTTGAAACATGTTGGCTAATAGCAAGAGACAACGCAATGTGGAAAGAACACTAGATCTGGCCTCAAAGACGTGAGTTAAAATTCACAGTGTGCTAATTACCAGGTGTGTGCTCTGCGGAAGTTTTTCTCTAAGCCCTAGCCTCAAGTTAGAGTCAGCGAGTAAAGAGGCATATGTTGTACTCACAAGTGGAAGATTGATGTAGTGGAAAGTAACATTAACTTGAGTGTCAGACAGAACTGGATTCAGATCCTGACTTCAGCACAAGCTCAGTCAACTTAGGCAAAGAGTATAGCCTCTCTAAACCTTAGTTTCTTCATCTGTAAAATGAGCATTACAATGAAATATCATCAGCTAGTTAAACGTTCTAATTGATATGCTATACCTGCATCCAACTGCCTTTAATTTATTCTCTTTTGGTGCCAACTTTAAAAAGTAAATTCTGCCCTCTGTATCCAAGGGTTATGCATTCAGAGATTCAACCAACCTCAGATCAAATTCAACCACATAGAACCCACAGATAAAGAAGACCAACTGTCCTGGCCATTCTATGTAAGGTACTTGAGCATCTAAGAATTATGAGATCTGTGAGGAATCCTGGAAGCAGCCCTCTATGGATATCAAGGGATGACTATAAATTTAAGTCACTTTCCAACTAAAATGGTGGGAGAGTTTCCTATTACACTTCAAGACAGTAGACCAAAATATTTGCCCTGACATAGAAGTCCCACATAGTGTAGTTCCTGCCCATCTCCCCGGCCTTAGTTCCTACCACTCTCTCCTGTCACAAACATTTAGCCAATGCTGGTCTTCATTGACTTCTTCTGTGGCTCCAGGCATTTTGTTATTTTAGAGTCTGTACCCATTGCTGGTTTTCTGCCTGAAATAATCACCGCATCTCAACTCTAATACCTTTCACTCTCATCCATCAGGTCTCAGTGTGTCACTATGTTGAAGAAGATTTTCAGAACTCCTAGACCAGGTCAAGCGCTCATAGTCTATGCCATTGCAAGAGCCTATTCCTGGACTTGAGAGGCTGCCTCGGCTACATTCCTTTACAAAGGAAATGTTCCTTTGCAAGATGAACTAGCAGCAAGTATGTGCAGAAATTAAAAGAAAATTGGATGACTTTCACAGGTGTTAAGATGTGCTGAACTTGACTGATGTGCTGACGTGGATAGGGTTTGACAGCAAAACTCACTGGGGGTTTGAACTGAAGATCATGAAAGATCATAGCTCATCAAGGCAAATGAGGAAGGGAACAGGAAGCCGAAAAACTGCCAGTAGGGTTTGACTACAGATAGCA
Source organism: Madoqua kirkii (assembly GCA_006408675.1). Classification (NCBI taxonomy): domain Eukaryota; kingdom Metazoa; phylum Chordata; class Mammalia; order Artiodactyla; family Bovidae; genus Madoqua; species Madoqua kirkii. Next base: position 13,012 of record SJYC01072913.1, read on the forward strand.
GCTTTAAGGAGGAAGTTGATGCCTATATTAATAAATAATTTTTTAAACTCCATCAAGACTAGATAAGATGTCAAGAAAAGATATCTTTGATGTTGTTGTCCAAGATTCAAGGTAAAAGTTCAGTTATTCACTTCAGCCTGAGAGACAGGAACAGAGGTGTACTTGTCAAGCCAAGGATCTGGTAAGATTCAGGCATGCTCTCTCCAATCGAGTCTTCCTACCTGACAATTAATTCCGCTCACACTGGGGACTTGATTTCTCAAGCGTAGAATGCCATTTAGCAGCCAGGAAGGAAGGAGTTAAAGAAGCATGGTTGTAGCACAGCTGGGAGCCATTAACAATTAAGTTCTTGGATAGAAACCCAGCAGGAAGCTGACAAGGGGCCTAAGAGACACAATGGCCTCTAAAAAGTAAAAACTTGATTTAGAAATGAATGAACTGCCATTACCAGTGAACCTTTAGCAAAACCTAAATCCCCTAATTAAGACTGAACAGCAGATATTGGTTAAGAGTTCATATTATGTTTTGCCATAAATTAGTTACTTGATAAGGAAGAAAATGGGTAATTTAATAATTTCTGAAATATATTTTTTAAAACTGCATAAATTCAAGGAGTAGTCTCGACTGGACTTAAAAATCCTAATTGGTGAACCAACATAAGATATCTTAGAGCTCTCAGCCATTTGCCTGCCTCTAACTTGTGTTTCCATTTATGATGGCAAGAAGTCTGATTTTGGAGATACACTAATAAATTTAGTACTTTAGAGTGATATTATCTCAAATAGATTTCCTAGATCTCAAGCTTTTCAGCTAACTTTCTCCCTGCCTCTGATCCTCTCACATTAAAGACCCCCTCTTCTACCTGATTTCTCTTGTTTGTTTCTAGCCCAACAGGATCCATACTAGACATCCATGGTTCCCTAATATCCTCCTCTGATAAAACTTAACTCATGATGAATTTGCAAAAACGTATGGGTTTCTCCAGCCAATCTTCATTTCTTCCTTCTCCTATCAACTCTAGTCCTTATATGTGTGTTTCACCTGTACCATCTCTGTTGACTCAATCTTATCACGCTGAATTATGGCACTTTATTTCATGTTGTCTTTGAGCCATTCAGCTTTCTAATATAGAAAGGTAATATACTATTACCTTCTACTAAAGATTCTCAATCATTTGACAGCAGGGGAATGCCTCAGATTCATGTTTATCTTCTATACTGTCTTAGTTCAGGTCAATGACTCAGTCGTATCCGACTATTTGTGACCCCATGAATCGCAGCACACCAGGCCTCCCTGTCCATCAAAAACTTCTGGAGTTCACTCAGACTCATGGCCTTTGAGTCAGTGATGCCATCCAGCCATCTCATCCTCTGTCGTCCCCTTCTCCTCCTGCCCCCAATCCCTCCCAGCATCAGATTCTTTTCCAATGAGTCAACTCTTTGCATGAGGTGGCCAAAGTACTGGAGTTTCAGCTTTAGCATCATTCATTCCAAAGAAATCCCAGAGCTGATCTCCTTCAGAATGGACTGGTTGGATTTCCTTGCAGTCCAAGGGACTTTCAGGAGTCTTCTTCAACGCCACAGTTCAAAAGCATCAATTCTTCAGCGCTCAGCTTTCTTCACAGTCCAACTCTCACATCCATACATGACCACAGGAAAAACCATAGCCTTGACTAGACAGATCTTAGTCAGCAAAGTAATGTCTCTGCTTTTGAATATGGCTATCTAGGTTGGTCATAACTTTTCTTCCAAGGAGTAAGCGTCTTTTAATTTCATGGCTGCAGTCACCAT
>SJYC01072914.1:0-15125 GCA_006408675.1 Madoqua kirkii
ATAGTGATGCTTTCTAAGGCCCACTTGACTTCACATTCCAGGATGTCTTGCTCTAGATGAGTGATCACACCATTGTGATTATCTGGGTCGTGAAGATCTTTTTGTACAGTTCTTCTGTGTATTCTTGCCACCTCTTCTAAATATCTTCTGCTTCTGTTAGGTCCATACCATTTCTGTCCTTAATTGAGCCCATCTTTGCATGAAATGTTCCCTTGGTATCTCTAATTTTCTTGAAGATATCTCTAGTCTTTCCCATTCTTTTCTTTTCCTCTATTTCTTTGCACTGACCACTGAAGAAGGCTTTCTTATATCTTCTTGCTATTCTCTGGAACTCTGCATTCAGATGCTTATATCTTTCCTTTTCTCCTTGGTTTTTTGCCTCTCTTCTTTTCACAGCTGTTTGTAAGCCCTCCTCATCTTGCCTTTTTGCATTTCTTTTCCATGGGGATGGTCTTGATCCCTGTCTCCTGTACAATGACACAAACCTCATTCCATAGTTCATCAGGCACTCTATCTATCAGATCTAGGCCCTTAAATCTATTTCTCACTTCCACTGTATAATCATAAGGGATTTGATTTAGGTCATACCTGAATGACCTAGTGGTTTTCCTTACTTTCTTCAATTTCAGTCTGAATTTGTCAATGAGGAGTTTGTGATCTGAGCCACAGTCAACTCCTGATCTTGTTTTTGTTGACTGTATAGAGCTTCTCCATCTTTGGCTGCAAAGAATATAATCAATCTGATTTCAGTGTTGACCATCTGGTGATGTCCATGTGTAGAGTCTTCTCTTGTGCTGTTGGAAGAAGGTGTTTGCTATGACCAGTGCATTTTCCTGGCAAAACTCTATTAATTTTTGCCCTGCTTCATTCCGCATTCCAAGGTCAAATTTGCCTGTTGCTCTAGGTGTTTCTTGACTTCCTACTTTTCCTTCCAGTCCCCTATAATAAAAAGGACATCTTTTTTTGGGGTGTTAGTTCTAAAAGGTCTTGTAGGTCTTCATAGAACCATTCAACTTCAGCTTCCTCAGCATTACTAGTTGCAGCATAGGCTTGGATTGCTGTGATACTGAATGGTTTGCCTTGGAAATGAAGAGGTTATCCGGTCGTTTTTGAGATTGCATCCAAGTACTGCATTTTTGAGTCTTTTGTTGACCATGATGGCTACTCCATTTCTTCTGAGGGATTCTTGCCCGCAGTAGTAGATATAATGGTCATCTGAGTTAAATTCACCCATTCCAGTCCATTTTAGTTTGCTGATTCCTAGAATGTCAGTGTTCACTCTTGCCATCTCTTGTTTGACTACTTTCATTTGCCTTTATTCACGGACCTGACATTCCAGGTTCCTATGTAATATTGCTTTTTACAGCATCAGATCTTGCTTCTATCACCAGTGACATCCACACCTGGTATTGTTTTTGCTTTGGCTCCATCCCTTCGTTCTTTCTGGAGTTATTCCTCCACTGATCTCCAGTGGTGTGTTGGGCGTGTAGTGACTTGCAAGTTACTCTTTTGATATCCTATCATTTTGCCTTTTCATAGTGTTCATGGGGTTCTCAAGGCAAGAGTACTGAAGTGGTCTGCCATTCCCTTCTCCAGTGAACCACATTCTGTCAGACCTCTACACCATGACCTGCCCGTCCTGGGTTGCCTCATAGGCATAGCTCAGTTTCATTGAGTTAGACAAGGCTCTGGTCCTTGTGTGATCAGATTGACTAGTTTTCTATGAGTATGGTTTCAGTGTGTCTGCCCTCTGATGCCCTCTTGCAACACCTACCATCTTACTTGGGTTTCTCTTACCTTGTGCGTGGGATATCTCTTCATGACTGTTCCAGCAAAGCACAGCCATTGCTCCTTACCTTGGACGAAGATTATCTCTTCACTGCCACCTTCGTGACCTTCAACGTGGGATAGCTCCTCTACGCCCTCCTGGGCCCGCACAGCCACCGCTCCTTGGACATGGGGTAGCTCCTCTTGGCTGCTGCCCCTGGCCTCGGGTGTGGGGTAGTTTTTCCTGGCCACTAAGACTCTTCAAACTTCTCTCACACAAGTCCCCACTTTAAGCTTGCCCACAGGATTAGAATTTAATCTGTTTGTTATTGAAAGTAAAGTATGACATTGGAAGTCATGACACAACCCCGAGGGCCTCACCAGCAACCTATAGCTTACCTAAGTAGATATAGTGGCCTGGAGCAGACCACATTGTTTAAGGTTAATTACTGCTATTGCTTTACTAATGCTTGAAGCTTTTAGGTCTACTGATGGGTGAAATCTTTACTGATTTTCTTGATGTGGATAGAATCTTAACTTTTAAAACTCAGAGTGACAGTGGCTCCACCTTTAAAGCTGCTATGACTTAAGTGGTGTCAAGAGTTCAAGGAATAGAATATCACTTACACTGTTTCTGGAGAACCCAATCTTCAGGAACAGTTAAAAAGTCTAGTGACATTATTCAGACATGTCTCTATGGCAGACTGATTTTGTGCACAGATATTTCCATAGATCCTGAAGCCTTAGAAGTGGAGAAGACAATGGCAACCCACTCCAGTACTCTTGCCTGGAAAATCCCATGGGTGGAGGAACCTGGTAGGCTACAGTCCATGAGGTAGTGAAGAGTCAGACATGACTGAGCGACTTCCCCTTCACTTTTCACTTTCATGCATTGGAGAAGGAAATGGCAACCCACTCCAGTGTTCTTGCCTGGAGAATCCCAGGGACGAGGGAGTCTGGTGGGCTTCCATTTATGGGGTCTCACAGAGTCGGACACGACTGAAGCGACTTAGCAGCAGCAGCAGTAGCAGAAGCCTTAGAATTAACTATCTATGTGACTCAACTTGGAGCCTTTCAACAGACATTATGAGAACTCCATCCATAGTTGATCTAATTTCTGTGTCTCTGGAGTACTCACCTCCATATCAATTGAAGGTTTAACATAGTGTATGTCTCCACTTCATGGACAGGACTTTCTTCGACTCTTGAATACCTTCACCAAAAGCAATCACATGTAATGCCTCTTAATTGGATGTCATCCAACAATCCTAAAATGGACAGTGCCTTCACTTCAGTTCAGTTCAGTCTCTAAGTTGTGTCCAGTTCTTTGTGACCCCATGGACTGCAAGACACCAGGCCTCCCTGTCCATCCCCAACTCCAAGGGCTTGTTCAAACTCAAGTCCATTGAGTCAGTGATGCTATTCAACCATCTCATCCTCTGTCATTCCCTTCTTTTCCTGTCTTCAATCTTTCCCAACATCAAGGTCTTTTCCAAGGAGTCAGTTCTGTGCATCAGGTGGCCAAAGTACTGGAGTTTTCACTTCAGCATCAGTCCTTCCAAATAATATTCAGGACTGATTTCCTTTAAGATGAATTGGTTAGATCTCCTTGCAGTCCAAGGGACTCTCAATTATTATCCAACACCACAGTTTAAAAGCAGTTCTTCAGTGCTCAGCTCTCTTTATGGTCCAACTCTCACATCCATACATAACTACTGAAAAAATCATAGCTTTGACTAGACAGACATTTGTTGGCAAAGTCTTGTCCCTTCTTTTTAATATGCTGTCTAGGTTTGTCATAACTTTGCTTCCAAGGAACAAATGTCTTTTAATGTAATGGCTGTAGTCACCAACTGCAGTGATTTTGGAGCTCAAGAAAGGAAAGTTTGCCAATGTTTCTATAATTTCCCCATTTATGTGTGATGAATTGATAGGACCGTATGCCACGATCTTAGTTTTTCAAATGTTGAGTTTTAAGCCAGCTTTTTTACTCACTTTTTCATCTTCATCAAGAGGCTCTTCTATCGACATAATGTGACTTTTAATTTTGATTATGTTTTTTATTGTTGCTGCTTGCTCCCTACATCAGTAAGTGTGTAGCTGGATTTGTTTTTAATCATCTGAAAGCTTTTAGTGAATAAGTAATTGCTCATAACACTATGGTTTCTACAGCCTCTTCCAACTATTACTTGGGGCCCTGGATTAGATATCCTCAATATGAACGTGAAGAGAATATGCTGCCTCAACAATTTAGGGTCTGTGCCCCTGGCCAGCAGAAAGTGGCTACAAAATGGGAGCAATGCCCCTTTTCCTGGCAGCCATATTCTCCTAAAAGAAAAAGAGGAAAATGAGAGAGTTAATTCTTAGGTAGGTTTGTTAGGTAAGTAGAATAGGGAAACGAAGTCCAAAATGGCGGTGGCTAAAAAACAAGGAAGGTCGAAGGAAGGTCTGAGGACCAGAGTGAAGACTTCAGGTAGAACAAACAGCACTCCTGGCTAAGCCCAATTTGCATAGGGTAGGCCCAGGTGGAGGAAAAAACATTAAAAAGGAGAAGCTAATGCTCTCTCTCTCTCTCTTCCTCTCCCACGTGGGTGCACTCTTTCTTTCTCTCTCTCCCTCTCTCTTCCTCTCCCATGTTCATGCACTCTTTCTCTCTCTCTTCCTCTCCCTCTCTCTCTCTTTCTCTCTCACATGCGTGCACTCTTTCTCTCTTTCTCTCTTCCTCCCTCTCTCTCTCCCCCTCCCCCACAGACTCCTCCACTCTCTTCCCTTCAAATCTTTGGGTTAGCATGCCCTCACACTTTGAGGATGGATTCTCTTGCTATCTTCTAAATAAAGAGCTGTAACACTGATTTGCCTAAGAACTATAACACAGTTTGTCCAAGACCCGAGAGCTGTGACGTGCCATGGGCTCTAATGTCCATTGCTCCAAATCTTTGTTGTGACAAGACAAGGAACCGAGGAACATACAATCACGTGACAGATTGATTAGGAATCTGGGGCCCTCAAAAATGAGAAAGGGGCCCCAGTCCCTTGAGGAAGAGAAAAAGACAAACCATTTTTTTCATACATTCTTTATCTTAGTCATATAAAACAGTTTTTCTTTAAGCCCAGAGCTAATGATTGCACAACAAAACAACACATTTTGTTCAAGGGATGACTCTCATTAAGAACTGTACTAATGATTATATAACAACAATGTATCTTGCTTGAGGATATGTTTCTCTTTAATAGGGACCTTCTGACTAATCCTACTATCTTAAAATGTATGTTGTGGGAGTGGATCTGGTAATACCTTTCTATTGTTAGTTCTAATCCTGTCATCTTAAGATGTTTGTTGTAAGATTGGGTCTGGTAAGACATTTCTATTGTTAGTTCAGTTCAGTTCAGTCTCTCAGTCGTGTCCGACTCTTCATGACCCCATGAATCGCAGCACACTAGGCCTCCCTGTCCATCACCATCTCCCGGAGTTCACTCAGACTCACGTCCATTGAGTCCGTGATGCCATCCACCCATCTCATCCTCTGTCGTCCCCTTCTCCTCCTGCCTCCAATCCCTCCCAGCATCAGAGTCTTTTCCAATGAATCAACTCTTCTCATGAGGTAGCAAAGATACTGGAGTTTCAGCTTTAGCACATCCCTTCCAAAGTAATCCCAGGAGTGATCTCCTTCAGAATGGACTGGTTGGATCTCCTTGCAGTCCAAGGGACTCTCAAGAGTCTTCTCCAACACCATACTTCAAAAGCATCAATTCTTTGGCACTCAGCTTTCTTCTCAGCCCAACTCTCACATCCATACATGACCACAGGAAAAACCATAGCCTTGACTAGATGGACCTTAGTCGGCAAAGTAATATCTCTGCTTTTGAACATACTGTCTAGGTTGGTCATAACTTTTCTTCCAAGGAGTAAGCATCTTTTCATTTCATGGCTGCAGTCACCATCTGCAGTAATTTTGGAGCCGAGAGAATAAAGTCTGACACTGTTTCCACTGTTTCCCCATCTATTTCCCATGAAGTGATGGGACCAGATGCCATGATCTTCGTTTTCTGAATGTTGAGCTTTAAGCCAACTTTTTCACTCTCCTCTTTCACTTTCATCAAGAGGCTTTTTAGTTCCTCTTCACTTTCTGCCATAAGGGTGGTGTCATCTGCATATCTGAGGTTATTGATATTTTTCCCTCAAGTCATTGCTGGTGAATGTGAACCCAGTTCATTTGCCTCCAGAGTACTTGCTCTTCACCACCAGGAGGCGCTGGTGGTCCCAGGGTCTGTCTCAACCTGTTTGTCCTGCCCATTCTGTTTACTCAGGTTTACAGGCTCCAAGTCATAAACTGCAGCTCTGTCTTCGTGCTCCCCTGATAACAAACACCATATCTGCCCTGCCCTGAGTCTGGATTCCATAGCAGCAAAAGCTTCCTCAGACCTAGGTGATTCCCAGCCAGGGCTCCAGAATTAAGTTTCTGCAGGAAGCTTGTCTTCTCCATCCGCCTGAAATCAAGATAAGAGCGTTCTTCTTACCTCATCCCCCTGGAAGGCAGCTTTAACAGATAAAAAACCAAAAAGTAGATTATTCTGGTTTCTAGCTCTAGTTAGAAACCAGACGGCTGAGGGAGGAAAGCCCCTGGGTGGGGGTTGGGGACGACAGCAAAGGTCACAGGGTGGTTGCCATGGGGCTTCCTGTGTAAAAGGCATCCTCATTACCTTGATCACAAGGAGGAAGAAAAAGAGAGGGAGAGAGGGAGGGAGGGAGGCAGGAGCTGACAGTGGCTCAGAGCCCTGGGCCTCCGACGGGCCCCCTGTCCTGCACAGCTGGCTCCCTTCGGGGTCTTGGGACCACCCTGGCCTCCTGCTTCTCTCCCATCTCCCTGGGAGAAACTCAGGTGTTGTATTCCTGTCCAAGCTGAAAGATCCAGAAGGACCCTCAAGGTATGGCTTGGCCTCCCTAGATCCGCTCAGGAGATTTGACTCAGCTTTGCTCGCGTCCTAGACGCCAGAGGAAGACCATTCCCAAATATTGATATTTCTCCTGGCAATCTTGATTCCAGCTAGTGTTTCTTCCAGTCCAGCGTTTCTCATGATGTACACTGCATATAAGTTAAATAAACAGGGTGACAGTATACAGCCTTGATGTACTCCTTTTCCTATTTGGAACCAGTCTGTTGTTCCATGTCCAGTTGCTTCCTGACCTGCATACAGATTTCTCAAAAGGCAGGTTAGGTGGTCTGGTTTTCCCATCTCTTTCAGAATTTTCCACTGTTTATTGTGATCCACACAGTTCAAGGCTTTGGCATAGTCAATAAAGCAGAAGTAGATGTTTTTCTGGATCTCTCTTGCTTTTTCCATGATCCAGCAAATGTTTACAATTTGATCTCTGGTTCCTCTGCCTTTTCTAAAGCCAGCTTGAACATCAGGGAGTTCACGGTTCATGTAAAAGAATAGCAAGAAGAGATAAGAAAGCCTTCTTCAGCGATCAATGCAAAGAAATAGAGGAAAAGAACAGAATGGGAAAGACTATTGTTAGTAGCCAACTGTAAAAAGTATAATGAGGCCTTGGTAAGACTAGTGAGTGGGGTGTTCTCTACCCACTTCTGATATCTATGTCAGAAGCTTTCCCTATCCCTTTTTTCACTGTAATAAAATGCTGCTACACAAAAGTTCTGAATGATCAAGCCTCATCTCTGGTCCTGAAGTTAAATTCTTTTCTTTGGAGGTCACAAATTTGGCACTGTTCACCATAGGCTAACAACTGATTATGCCCAGGAGCAATCAGAGAAGGGGGTTTTACTATCAGAGGTTTTTACTCCTGTTTGTGACTCCCTCCCCCCTTCTGTGTTGCCACTTCCTCTGACCATCATCTTGGAACATGTTTCCCTATTCTAACTAACTATTTCCCCCTCAAGAGATGCTAGGCCCAGTTCTTTCAGAATAAAGGTACCCAGGTCTCTCTGGCAACTTCCTGCTTAGCTGGGATAGCAAGGGATGTTGGCCCTACTCCTCTTGCTATCTTTAGGCCTCAGGGTCTTCATGGCAGTGTCCATCTAGGGAATAGCGTAGATTCCACCTCTAGTTAGCTGTAGTTCTGTTTATACCCTCAGCAACATTAGAGCATTTTATAGTTTGGTGACTGAGGCAGAAATAAAATGGATTAAACAACTGATAATGCACAAAGCAATCATGAGCAGAATTAGTATGGTGACGATATGGGTCAGCAAGGCCAATAGCCATTTACAAACCCTTCCTCTCCAAGAAGAGAACCCATAGAAATCTGGAGGCTCACTTGCTCTATCTTAGAGATCTTGGTTAATCTATGTTCTTTCGAGAACCAAAAGACTTTCTCTGACTTTATTTGAGGTGTTCACTCAAAATTAGCAGGTCTCATTTAGGATAGCACAGGTTCTTTCTTGTTCTGTAGTCCAAAGTTCTATAGCTCACTTATATTTTAGTATTACCTGTGTCAAATCATCAGTGGATTTTTGTTGTTTCTCTAGTGCTGACAGTGTCACTTTCCATCCTTGTTGCATCATCAATGAAATATTTATTACTAACCTCTTGAGAAGAAAGTTTCCTTAGTGGCTCAGATGGTAAATAATTTGTCTGAAATGTTGGAGACCTGAGTTTGATCCTAGGTTGAGAATATCCCATGGAGAAAGAAACAGCTATTCTAGACTGGAAAATTCCATGAACAGAGGAGCTTGGCAGGCTACAGTCCATGGTGTCACAAAGAGTTGGACACAACTGAATGACTTTCACTTACTTCTTGAGAAGAGGGATTCTCATAAACCAAGTGAATCCTATAGTCTGTTCCTATAGTGTGGTTATAATGTGCCCTACCTCTCTAGGGTGGGATCATCATGGACATGTCATCCCAAATCAGACGGTGATGGGTAAGAGGTGAAGGAGCACCTGTGCTGATATGTGACTTTTCCCATCACCCATTCTAGGAGTGAACTCAGATTGGAGAGTGCCCCTGAAATTGGTTCAATTTGTTTAGCTAAAGCTAAACAACTTGGAGCAGAAACAAGACTCTCAAAACAGTCGGAACTATTGCACAGACCTTATACCAATGGGCTGGGTTATGCGGTATAGAGTCTTCCCACATTGAAAATAATGTCTTGTTCCCACCAAGGAGATTTCCTCTAGGTGTGAGCTGACCCAACAGTCAGACCTATTGAGGGACTTTGTGACCTCAGTGATGGCTGGGCTCAAGGGGTGTATGTAAACCAGTGAGGCAGAACAGAAAAAAGTACCACATCATGGCATCGAGCATATGGGGCGTTATAAAGATCTGAATGTTAATGTATGGCAAAACCAATACAATATTGTAATTAGCCTCCAATTAAAATAAATACATTTATTAAAAAAAAAAAACTAAAAGAAACATAGAACAAGTTTCCTTGGAGTAAGAAAACAACAAAGGTAATTGTAATAAAGTATAGGCAGAGCAGGGGACTTACAAGAAATTCAGTTCCCTGGATGTTCATTAGGATGGCACTTAACACTTATCTGTATTTTTTGATAGGTATTGGAGGTCTCCTAAGGGCTTGCAGGTATACTGGACATATTCTTTTTTTTTTTTTTTTTCCATGGCTTGACTCAAGAGTGATATATCCAGGAGTCATAGCCTGGTACTTGACTGCTGTAGGGGTAGAAAGTATTATAGGGTATGAGCCCTTCCATATGGGCTGGAGTTGAGACTTTGGGGATCCATCTTTCCATACCCTGATTAGGACTTAGGGCCCTGGGGTCATATAGAGATAATCCCTGGATCTTTTGGGTCCTGGTTGACACCCCACATGTATTTCTTGTTGGAATTGTCCAATGGCCACAGTGTACGATTGAAGGGTCCAAGTCTCCAGATCTAGAAGTGGTTATTAACATAGACAAAACATTTCTCATGTAGCATCTCATAGGGGGCTGCGACCTATCCATTCTTTAGGACCAATGCAAGTGTAGAAGAGGGCAACTGGCAAAGCCTCTTTCAATCAGAGAGAAGTCTCCTGGATTATCTTTTTATTAATTATTTTAAAAATTGGTTAGCTCTTTATATTTCTGCTGAAGACTGAGTCTTCCTTGCACAGTGAAGGTGATAGATAATAACTAATTCTCTGGAAACTCCTTGGGTGACTTTAGAAGTAAATGATGTACCACTATCACTTTGTAGAGCCCTAAGTAAACTAAACCTTGGAATAATTTTATGGAGTAGTGTTTTGTTTTGTTTGTTTGTTTGTTTGTTTGTTTTTCTTTTTTCTTTTTTTTTTCCCCTACCTCTTCAGTCTTTTCAGTCTGAGTGAGAAAGCCTTCAATCTACTTCATAAAGGTATCTACCATGACCAGTAGGTACTTATATCCTTGAAAGGTCATCATCTAGATGAAGTCTATCTGCCAGTCCTCACCTGGGTACGTTCTCCACCACTGGAGAGGTAGGGCTGATTATGGTTTTTGAGCTCCTTGGGGTTTATTTAGTTGGTAAGTGGTACATGAAAATATCTGCTGCCTTAGGGTTGTTTGGAGACCTATTCCCCTGAAAGATCTTTCCAGTAATCTTTGGAGGGCTTTATCCCCTGATGATTGGTGGTGTGTAGGGACTAATCAAACTCCATTGGAAGTATCCAGGCAGAAAGAATTGTCCTTCCTTTGGAACCACTCCATATAATGTTGTCAGAAGCCCTCATTTGTAACCTTGAAAGTCTCATCTTCAGTATATGAAGCAGTTTCCCATCAAAATAGTCTGTGGAACTAAGGTGCAAGCCCTGTTAGGTCATTATTCTGAGTACTGCTCTTTTAGCTGCCTGATCATCAGCTTGGTTCCCCTGTGCCACTTCTTTACTCCCTTTTTGGTGTCCTCTACAGTGGGAGACTAAAACCTCAGCAGGCAGGTGGACTGTCATCAGGAGCCTAAAGATCTGGCCATAATACTTGACTGGGAACCCTGGAGTGGTCAGGTGGCCCCTTTTCTTTCCCAAAGAGCAGGGAGTGCATATAATACCAGAAAGTCATACTTGGAGTCAGCTGCCACTACTTTGTTCCAATTTCCCAGTTTTAAAGCTCAGATCAAAGTTACAAGTTCAGGCAACTGGGCTGAAGCTCCTGGTGGTAAAGGTTTAACCTCTATGGGCTCATGATTGGAGCAAAACAGTATACCCTTCTCTCCTTTTTCCATCTAAGGCAAAGCTGTTTTCATCAATGCATCAAATTTCCTCAGGATTGGTCAGAAGGTTTTCCAATAATCCCATTCAGAACTTTGTATATGGTCTAAAGTTTCTAAACAAGAGTGAAAAGGGAAAGAATCTTCTGGCAGGGGTAGGAGAGCAGCAGGATTGAGTGTCCCACAGAGGACTATGGTCAATCCCAGGTTTTCACTTAGCATTACTTGGTATCTGAGGACCCTTCGATTTGACATTTATAAGTGGCCTTTTCCACTTAGGATACATTTTACATTGCGGCTGGTTAAAAAAGTTACCTTGCCTCTGAGCAAAAACATTTAGGCATTGTCTATTAGGACTCCTATGACAGCAAGGTTTCAAAGGCAGGGAGGCCAGCCACAGGCAATTGAACAGACTCTCTTAGAGAGGTAAGACACCAAGGGGGTTCAGGTCCCAGCCTTTGTGTAACACTCTTAGTTCAGTTCAGTTCAGTTTAGTTGCTCAGTCATGCCCGACTCTTTGCAACCCCTTTGAGGACGGCAGCACACCAGGCCTCCCTGTCCATCACACAACTTCCAGAGTTGACTCAAACTCATGTCGATTGAGTTGGTGATTCCATCCCACTATCTCATCCTCTGTCATTTCCTTTTCCTCTCACCTTCAACCTTTCCCAGCATCAAGATCTTTTCTAATGAGTCAGTTCTTTGCATCAGGGGGCCAAAGTATTGGAGATTAAGCTTCAAAATCAGTTCTTCCAATGAATATTCAGGACTGATTTAGAATTGACTGATACGATCCCCCTGGAGTCCAAGGGACTCTCAAGAGTCTTCTCCAACACGTTCTCCAACACCGGCCTTCTCCAACACTTTGAAGTGATGTTCTAAAGCATCAATTCTTTGACACTCGGCTTTCTTTAAAGTCCTGTTCTCACATCCATACATGACTACTGGAAAAAACATAGCTTTGAGTAGACTAGCTGGCGAAGTAATGTCTCTGCTTTTTAAGATGCTGCCTAGGTTGGTGTTAGTTTTTATTCCAAGGAGCAAATGTCTTTTAATTTCATGGCTGTAGTCACCATCTGCAATAATTTTGGAGCCCTCCCAAATAAAGTCTGTCACTGTTTCCATTGTTTCCCCATCTATTTTCCATGAAGTAATGGGACCAGATGCCTTGATCTTAGTTTTCTGAATGTTGAGCTTTAAGCCAACTTTTTCACTCTCCTCTTTCACTTTCATAAATAGGTTCTTTAGTTCTTCTTCACTTTCTGCCATAAAGGTCAGGCCATCTGCATATCTGAGGTTACTTATATTTCTTCTGGCAATCTAGATTCCAGATTGTGCTTTATCCAGTTCAGCATTATTCATGATGTACTCTGACTATAAGTTAAATAAACAGGGTGACAATATACAGCCTTGATGTACTCCTTTGCTGATTTGGAACCAGTCTGTTGTTCCATGTCCAGTTCTAACTGTTGTTTCTTGATCTGTATACAGATTTCTCAAGAGGCAGGTCAGGTGGTTTGGTATTCCCATCTCTTTCAGAATTTTCCAGAGTTTGTTGTGATCCACACAGTCAAAGGCTTTGGCATAAAAGTCAATAAAGCAGAAGTAGATTCTTTTCTGAAACTCTCTCATTTTTTTCAATGATCTAACGGATGTTGGGAATTTGGTCTATGATTCCTCTGCCTTTTCTATCCATCTTGAACATCTGGAAATTCATGGTTCATGTACATTAGAAGCCTGCCTTGGAGAATTTTGAACATTACTTTACCAGTGTGTGCAATTGTGCAGTCGTTTGAGCATTCTTTGGCATTGCCTTTCTTTGGGAGTGGAATGAAAGCTGACCTTTTCCAGTCTTATGGCATCTGCTGAACTTTCCAGATTTGCTGGCATATTGAATGCAGCATTTTCACAGCATCATTTTTTAGGATTTGAAATAGCTTAACTGAAATTTCATCACCTCCACTAGCTTTGTTCATAGTGATGTTTCCTAAAGCCATACAGTCAGCACTTCTAAGGCTATCTCTTCTCTCTTATGAACATACATTTGGTATGATTTCTCTGTCTCAAACAACTTTCACTAGGGCACCTGGATTAAGGCTTACTATAGAGAAACTTCAGCCTTCTCCTGAGGATGTCACTGTGCCAATGAAATTGAATTATCCCAGCCTTTCAGGCTTTCATATAAGGTCTGGGCAATTAGGCCATAATTGGGTATCTAGATTCCACAAAACCTGTTTAATCCTAAGAAGGCCCACAATTGTTTTTGAATCATGGGAACAGGCATCTAGATAATACCTTGTATTCAGACAGACGACAGTCTCCTGGATAAACTGAGCTGCCAAGTAAGTGACCTGTGTCTAGGCTATCTGTGGTTTGGCACCAGAAACATTATATCCCTGCTCTACCAAAAAGTTTAGTATCTGAGTACTTGAATCACTAGTCGTCGGGCTTCCCCTCAGTCTGTGGAGCAGATTAGCAGATCCTTTGCATATTACAATATTTTCTCATTTAGACCCAGGTTCAGGTCCAGGAGATCCCAGCTAAGATCCTGTCTCCATAAGTGAGGGCTGTCTAAATCCCTGAGGTGTGTGGATCACAATAAACTGTGGAAAATTCTTCAAGAGATGGGAATACCAGACCACCTAACCTGCCTCTTGAGAAATCTGTATACAGATCAAGAAACAACAGTTAGAACTGGACATGGAAAAACAGACTGGTTCCAAATAGGAAAAGGTGTATGCCAAGGCTGTATATTGTCACCCTGCTTATTTAACTTCTATGCAGAGTACATCATGAGAAATGCTGGACTGGAAGAAACACAAGCTGGAATCAAGATTGCTGGGAGAAATATCAATAACCTCAGATATGCAAATGACACCACCCTTATGGCAGAAAGTGAAGAGTCGCTAAAGAGCCTCTTGATGAAAGTGAAAGAGGAGAGTGAAAAAGTTGACTTAAAGCTCAATATTCAGAAAACGAAGATCATGGCATCTGGTCCCATCACTGCATGGGAAATAGATGGGGAAACAGTGGAAACAGAGTCAGACTTTATTTTGTTGTGCTCCAAAATTACTGCGGATGGTGACTGCAGACATGAAATGAAAAGACACTTACTCCTTGGAAGAAAAGTTATGACCAATCTAGATAGTATATTCAAAAGCAGAGACATTACTTAGCTGACTAAGGTCCGGCTAGACAAGGCTATTGTTCTTCCAGTGGTCATGTATGGATGTGAGAGTTCGACTGTGAAGAAGGCTGAGCATCAAAGAATCGATGCTTTTGAAGTATGGTGTTGGAGAAGACTCTTGAGAGTCCCTTGGACTGCAAGGAGATCCAACCAGTCCATTCTGAAGATCAGTCCTGGGATTTCTTTGGAAGGATTGATGCTGAAGCTGAAGCTCCAGTACTTTGGCCACCTCATGTGAAGAGTTGCCTCACTGGAAAAGACTCTGATGCTGGGAGGGATTGGGGGCAGGAGGAGAAGGGGACGACCGAGGATGAGATGGTTGGATGGCATCACGGACTCGATGAGTCTGAGTAAACTCCGAGAGATGGTGATGAACAGGGAGGCCTGGCGTGCTGCGATTCATGGGTTCACAAAGAGTCGGACACGACTGAGTGACTGAACTGAACTGATTGTCATCCAAGGTAATTATTGGTGATTCTCTTCTGGAGCCTTCAGTCAAAATCAAAAATGTGCTTGGATTCCTTGGCCAGTGGTATGCCCACCTCCCCTCCCCACCCCCACCCCCAAAAAAAGTGTCCTTAAAGTCCAGAACTCTAAACCATTTGGACTTGGATGTGATTTCACCCAGTATGACATGGAGTTGAGTGCCATCATATGGAGGGAGATTATGGCCTCATTTATGATCTGGAGATCTTGAACTATTCACCAGGTCCTGTTCTTTTCCTTTACAGGGAGTATTGGGGTGTTACATGGCAAATCGGTGGTGACCTATAGCCTGCAGACAAAGAATCTGTCTATCATAGGTTGCCCTTCCTTAGCCTCTCTTTTGAGGAAATATTGTTTCCAGTTGGTGAAGTGAGTGGGATCCCAGAGAGTTTTGACAAATGGTTCAGCTCAGTGTGCTCATCCTGGAGTCCCCTATTTTCATAGTTGGGGGTTAGCTCTGTCCTCCCATTGTCTCTGATCCTTTTTTGTTAGAAGTGCTTTTGTGGCTCCTCCTCTCTAGTTGGGGATTATAGATCTTGG
>SJYC01072925.1:0-12016 GCA_006408675.1 Madoqua kirkii
GTGGAGCCTGGTGGGTTGCCGTCTATGGGGTCGCACAGAGTTGGACACAATTGAAGCAACTTAGCAGCAGTAGCAGCAGCAATCCAATATTACATGAACTGGTAAAACATGGATGTGAACACAATTTTTAATTTTTTTCTGTGAAAACAATGTGAATATAGTTTTTTTCCTGTGAGAACAACAACTTTCAATATATAACTAATAGAACTAAACACCACTAAAATGGAATATGTGAGTTAAATAATGGTAGAATATTAGAATAAATAGCAAGACATTTTTCTCAAAATGTTTCATAAATTTATTATAATTTCTTGCTCCGAGTTGAATATACAAATTCTAACAAATAGGAATTTGCATACTGAACTTGGATGGTCCACAAACAAAAGACTCATCAGTATAGGAACCTCAGCTTTAAATCAAATAACTGGAGGAATATTCTCTTATATGATTACTCTTTTATAACACTGTGTTATTTTTATAATATCCAATTTAGCATTTTAGAAAAAGCATTGCTCTCAGTACAACTGATCCTAATCACAAAAAGTGCTTCTGTACCATTTTTTTTTTCAAAATCAAGTAAATTTTTTCAGTGTACCCTTTTCTTTTCTTATGGCAATGTATATTTATTTTTCCATTAAGAGACTGATATATGCTTATTATGTAAAATTTAAGTGGTTCAGCAAAGTACAAAATTATAACATAGGAAAATGTTATTTCCTAAGATAGCAGTTGCAGTTAGGGAAAAAAATAGATTGTATAAAATATTAAGAGACTGGCATTGTACAATTACTGTGTGTGTATCAGTTCAGTTCAGTCACTCAGCCGTATTTGACTCTTTGCAAATCCATGGATGCAGCATGCCAGCTTCCCTGTCCATCATCAATTCCTAGAGCTTTCTCAAACTCATGTCCATTGAGTCAGTGATGCCAACTGTCTCATCCTCTGTTATCCCCTTTTCCTCTTGCCTTCGATCTTTCCCAGCATCAGGGTCTTTTCCAATGAGTCAGTTCTTTGCATCAGGTGGCCAAAGTATTGGAGTTTCAGATTCAGCATCAGTCCTTCCAATGATGTGTGATATAACAGTGTACAAATACATGATAAAATAGTGTATATTCATTCTCTGTTGATAATGAAGTTTAAAATTCCACTGTAATTCTTGTTAATGCCATCTCCCACTTTAGAAAAACTCCTAAGAATTGTTATGAATTATCAATTAGAAGAAAAACATATTCTCTATTTTAAGATACTACATTTAGTATTAGTTCCAAATTTCAGTCTTCTGAATGTTAATGGACACTCTTTTTCTCCCTTTGTGATTTATTAAATTTTATTTAATTCTTAAATACTTGAGTTTTGCTATCCAATTTATTTTTCTCATAATTGTTAATTAGTGCTCTAATCCATGAGTTATTTTGTATTTTAAAATTAATCTCTGCTATATTTCTAATCAAATGAAATTATGGCTAGGTAAAATATTCTGGAATCACAAGACTCTCAACACTTTATACACATTCATACTTCCTGTCTCCTTAGATTTCAATTATGAGTAATCCTGAAGCCAACCTGAGTAGCTTCATCCATATTTTACTTTATTATCCTTCTCCTTAGATACTTGAATAACTTTTCTTAATCATTTTATTTTATGTACATCAGCTCAGTTAAGTTCAGCTCAGTTGCTCAGTCGTGCCTGACTCTGCAACCTCATGGACTGCAGCACAGCAGGCCTCCTTGTCTACCACAAACTCCCAGAGTTTACTCAAATTCATGTCCATTGAGTTGGTGATGCTATTCAACCATCTCATGTTCTCTCATCCCCTTCTCATCCCACCATCAATCTTTCCAAGCATCAGGGCCTTTTCCAATGAGTGAGTTCTTTGTATCATGTGGCCAAAATATTGGAGTTTCAGCTTCAGCATCAGTTCTTTCAATGAATATTTAGGGCTGACTTCCTTTAGGATGAACAGATTGGATCTCCTTGCAGTCCAAGGGATTCTAAAGAGTCTTTTCCAACACCACAGTTCAAAAGCATGTTATTCAATGCTCAGGTTTCTTTATAGTCCAACTCTCACTTCCATACATGACTACTGGAAAATCTATAGCTTTGACTAGATGGACCTTTGATGGCAAAGTTATGTCTCTCCTTTTTAATATTTTATGTACATACAAATGAACAATTGTCACTCTGTACATCAGGACTCTATGATTTTTCTAACTAAAACTAAGTTTTTGATCACTTTTCTTTTACTACACTTTTGAATATAATTCTCATTTCACTCTACGTTCTCTTCCTCCAAAGCTCTACCTTTACTCTGGATTTTTTGTTGTTGGTTTTTACTGAACCTATTGCCAATGCTAGCTCTGTTATTTGAGATTTATAGTGTATTTACTATAATTATAAAGATATTATTCTGTTGCTTTATTTTTATCCTTATGTTGCAGTCTCCTTTTATTTTTAATTTCAGCTTCCAATAATAGAAAATCTTACCACTTTTAAGTTGCACTATATTTAAAATCAGATAAAATTAAAGAAAAATTAAGAAGTGAATCATTTTTTTTGTATTCTTTTGATTTTTCTTTTGATCTTCACCCATTTTTTTTTTTTTTTTTGTATACAAAGAGTCCAGCTCCTGGTCAAAAAACTTTGTGTGATCTTTTAGATTCAACCATGAGCAAAAACAAAGATTTTTTAAGGCAAGTCTCATCAGAAAAACTGTCTTCCCCACACTAGACTTGAGGCAGAACTTGTGTATCACACTAGACTTTTGCAGTCAAGAACTCAGGCTCCATGGCTAGTCATGCTCTTACAAATATCTGCTTACACATTTGCATGCAGTATTTATATTCCTTTTTATTTGACCCTTTGGACAGAGTTCTTAATTAGGCAATTCTGCAAAGAGTTCTTGTGCTTGTTGTGGGGTGAGAGGATGAGGTAAAAATGTGAAACTTAAAGACACTTTCCTACTCTGACTTAGTATTTAGTACTGCTCCACTCTTTGAGTATCCTTCAAGGATGACAATCTGCCCTGATCCACTGGGCTCTTGACTGGTAAACTGATTTATAAAAAATTAATACACAGAAAATTTATTTAAATAGATTTAGAAACCAGAAGGGGAAACACTCACACTCTGTGATGAGAGCAAAGATCAACAAGAAGAAAGACTCCTCTTCTTTCTTGGCAACAATTCAACCAATGGAAACTCAGAGGCTCTTTATCTACTATACTCCCAATTCTAGAAGAGTTCTCCTTCCTCAGTCATGCAGGGATTTCTTAATGCCTTACCATGGTTGCACATGCTGAATTTCAATTATCTCTTAATTCTGAATAAACCATCTTTGCTAAAGAAATAGCACTTTAGTGGGCTATACACAGACCAAAGAAGACCCCTGAATGCTCTGAGGTCTGCAAGCATACAGCTGTGGTACTCACTATCTCCTCACTGCTTTTCTCACCAACTTTGAATTTTGAAGGTATATTTTTCTCCTGGATATGAGCTTATGTCTTCTTTATTTTTAAAGCTCTCCACACTTTATTTGGGATTTATGTTAAATTTTATTTTTTCTGAATAAGGCCTTTTTCTAATGACGAGGATACTTGTTTGGTACTTTGGTCTGATTTTTGAGATAAAATTGTTTTGACCAATGACAGATAAGACAGCTTCAACCCATTCATCAGGAATAGGAGGCACATCACTGAAACTGGTTTCCAGCCATTTTTCCACTCCTTTGGAATGGAAGCCATTTCATGGGAACAGTCTGAAAATTTTTTTAGCTTTGCCCCTTTGGACTGAGTTATTTTCTTAGGACTGGCTAATTTTAAGCCTGAAGTCTGAAATGAAAGTTATTTGAATTGAGCTCAGTCATGCTAGGAATAAAGAACTCACCTGCCATTGCAGGAGACATTAAGAGACAACCCACTCTAGTATTCTTGCCTGGAGAACTCTATGGACAGGGGAGCCTGGCTGGCTATTCCATAGGATTGCAAAGAGTCAGATATGACTGAAGCATGTTAGTGCACACAAGTTGTGAGCTGTTTAAGTTGTTTGGAAATTACTTTTACTCTAGAAAAAAACTTCTGAGAAATGATATTTCAGCCTGATCTTGCGGAAGCCTCAGCCTGCAACAGCTTGAAGTCAGGCTTTGGTTCATGGACAGAGACTATGGTCAAGTCTAGGGGGTGAGGGCTAGCCACTAGACCAGTAGTCAATGAAAAGGCTCTGGTGCTTCACCTTTGCAGAAAATAATTCCCATAAAGAAGGAAAGTAGTGACACAAGTAAAGTGTTTATTCAGTTCGGTTCAGTTCAGTTGCTCAGTTGTGTCCATCTCTTTGCGACCCCATGAATCGCAGCACGCCAGGCCTCCCTGTCAATCGCCAACCCCAAGAGTTCACTCAGACTCACGTCCATCAAGTCAGTGATGCCATCCAGTCATCTCATCCTCTGTCCTTACCCCCTTCCCCCAATCCCTCCCAGCATCAGAGTCTTCCCCAATGAGTCAACTCTTCGCATGAGGTGGCTAAAGTACTGGAGTTTCAGCTTTAGCATCATTCCTTCCAAAGAAATCCCAGGGCTGATCTCCTTCAGAATGGACTAGTTGAATCTCTTTGTAGTCCCAGAGACTCTCAAGAATCTTCTCCAACACCACAGTTCAAAAGCATCAATTCTTTGGTACTCAGCTTTCTTCACAGTCCAACTCTCACATCCATACATGACTACTGGGAAAACAATAGCCTTGACTAGATGGACCTTTGTTGGCAAAGTAATGTCTCTGCTTTCAACCTGCTATCCAGGTTGGTCATAAATTTTCTTCCAAGGAGTAAGCGTCTTTTAATTTCATGGCTGTAGTCACCATCTTCAGTGATTTTCCAGCCCAAACAAATTCTGACATTGTTTCCACTGTTTCCCCATCTACTTCCCATGAAGTGATGGGACCAGATGCCATGATCTTCATTTTCTGAATGTTGAGCTTTAAGCCAACTTTTTAGTCTCCACTTTCACTTTAGGAGGAGGGAAAAAAGGAATAGCACATATAGACAGATACACAGGTGGAATCAGAGGCAGAGTTACATGCTTGTGGTGGTTTGAATCACTTTTATGGGGCAGTTCTTCCAGATTTTCTTCAGTCAATCATTTTGATTTGTCTGGTTCTGAGTTTGTATTCAGTATATATCAGGATCTTTCTATATGTGTGTGCTCATCTCTTTGTCAAGAAGGAGTCTAATGAAAAGACTTATGGGTAGCTGACATCACTATGAGATCACACCCTCCTTTTTTTACTTCAAAGGAGGCTTTCTGCATATCTATAGTTGGTAAGGTCTCCATATCTTCAAGAATGAGGAGTAGCAGTCTTTTATCTTTTATCTGTGAACACCCCAGCCTCCTCCATTATCCTGCTTTCACGGAGTTTTGGCATTATGAAGTTTCTGTCCACAGGGGACAAACTGCTCACCCTGAGGTCCATCTATCTCCTGCCTCAAGTCATAAGCCCATCTATTTTGAAGGCATCTCAAAAGGAACTTTGGCCAAATTTATGTTTGAAACCTCTGTACTTCCATGTGCGCGTGTATGACTAAATGGACTGGCTTGACAAAAGGCAACTGCGAATATCAATGACCATTAAGGGAAATTTTTTAAATCCTCCAACTTAATTTTCTGATAATTAGGTGATCATATATAGACTATCAGGGATTAAAATAGAGTAAAAATTCCCAGAACTGAAGAGGATCAGCTGGTATCTTGAGACTTCCCAACATTTTCAGGGGTTTAAAATTGCCTCTCTGAAAAATAAGGTTTTAAAGTTAACTGAGACAAACAATAAAGAAAGCTAAAATGACTCCTGAAGCCTCAGGCTCTTCTTCAACATCTTTGTCTCAGGCTACAAAATTGTCAATATCTTTTCTTCTCTGTCCTCAGCTTCTCATGTTCAAATTCCTAGTAAGATGGAGAAAACACACACAAACAAACTCTCCTCACCTGTGGCTAAGGTTCTGAATGGTTAAGTGTACTCTATTAAGATAATTTCTGCAAGGAGATCCAACCAGTCCATTGTGAAGGAGATCAGCCCTGGGATTTCTTTGGAAGGAATGATGCTAAAACTGAAACTCCAGTACTTTGGCCACCTCATGTGAAGAGTTGACTCATTGGAAAAGACTCTGATACTGGGAGGGATTGGGGGAAAGAGGAGAAGGGGAAGACAGAGGATGAGATGGCTGGATGGCACCACTGACTCAATGGATGTGAGTTTGAGCATGCTGCGATTCATGGGATTGCTGAGTCAGACACAACTGAGACTGAACTGAACTGAGCTGAAGATCATTTCAGCTACTCAGAGAGGATATCTCAAAGACTAAATGCCTTCAGATTTCAGATCATTCCTGAACTCAACCTGAGGCAAATTTTAATTCTGTAAGAGAGATCAGTCAGTCTTTGCTATTCATTTACTTTATTGTCTCTGACTATCAAATAACAACTTATCAAAAGGAAGGAAATATAATTATCTTCATTTATTAAGTTCCTATATAGTTATTGAGAATAGTTTTACATTTTACAATTAGGGATTGAGTTGGTGACAGAAAGAATTACGAGCCTTAGTACAGTTTCAAAGCTTCCTGTTTCTATTTTAGGCAAAAAGAGATAACTAGGAATTGCCAGTTCTGAATTTCATGCAATATGGGAAGCTTGGATTAGAAGCTCTATACAGTCAGCAAAAACAAGACTTGGAGCTGACTGTGGCTCAGATCATGAATTCCTTATTGCCAAATTCAGATAAATTGAAGAAATTAGGGAAATCTACTAGCCTCATTCAGGTATGATCTAAGTCAAATCCCTAGAGATTACATAGTGGAAGTGAGAAATAGATCCAAGAGACTAAAACTGATAGAGTGTCTGATAAACTATGGACAGAGTTTTGTGCATTGTACAGAAGACAGGGAGCAAGACCATCCCCAAAAAGAAATTCTAAAAAGCAAAATGGCTGTCTGAAGAGGCCTTACAAATAGCTGAGAAAAGAAGAAAAGCCAAAGTAAGGAAGAAAAGGAAATATATACCCATTTGAATACCGAGTTCCAAAGAACAGCAAGGAGAGATGTGAAAGCCTTCTTCAGGGATTAGTGCAAAGAAATATTTCTCTTCAAGAAAATCAGAGATATCAAGGGAATATTTCCTGCAAAGATGGGTTCAGTAAAGGACAGAAATGGAATGGACCTAACAGAAGCAGAGGATATTAAGAAGAGGTGGCAAAAATCCAAAGGAGAACTGTACAAAAAATATCGTCATGACCCAGATAATTACGAAAGTATGATCATTCATCTAGAGCCAGACATCCTGGAATGTGAAATCAAGTGGGCCTTAGAAAGCATTACTACAAGTCAAGCTAGTGGAGGTGATGGAATTCCAGTGATGCTGTGAAAGTGTTGCAGTCAACATGCCAGAAAACTTGGAAAACTCAGCAATGACCACCGGACTGAAAAATGTCAGTTTTCATTGCAATCCCAAAGAAAGGCAATG
Organism: Madoqua kirkii; assembly: GCA_006408675.1. NCBI lineage: Eukaryota > Metazoa > Chordata > Mammalia > Artiodactyla > Bovidae > Madoqua > Madoqua kirkii. Next base: position 7,505 of record SJYC01072925.1, read on the forward strand.
CCAAAGAATGCTCAAACTACCGCACAATTGCACTCATTTCACACACTAGTAAATTAATGCTCAAAATTCTCCAAGCCTGGCTTCAATAATGCATGCACTGTGAAATTCCAAATGCTCCAGCTGGTTTTAGAAAAGGCAGAAGAAACAGAGATCAAATTGCCAACATCCACTGGATCATCAAAAAAGGAAGAGAGTTCCAGAAAAACATCTATTTCTGCTTTATTGACTATGCCAAAACTTTTGACTGTGTGGATCACAATAAACTGTGGTAAATTCTGAAAGAGATGGGAATACCAGGCCACCTGACCTGCCTCTTGAGAAACCTGTATGAAGGTCAGGAAGCAACAGTTAGGACTGGACATGATAGACAACAGACTGGTTCCAAATAGGAAAAGGAGTATGTCAAGGCTCTATGTTGTCACCCTGCTTATTTAACTGGATGAAGCTGTGCTGGATGAAGCACAAGCTGGAAATCAAGATTGCCAAGAGAAATATCAATAATCTCAGATATGCAGATGACACCACACTTATGGCAGAAAGTGAAGAGTGAAAGAGTCTCTTGAGGAAAGTGAAAGAGGAGAGTGAAAAAGTTGGCTTAAAGCTCAACATTCAGAAAACAAATACCATGACATCTGGTTCCATCACTTCACGGGAAATAGATGGGGAAACAGTGGAAACAATGGCTGATTATTTTAGGGGGCTCCAAAATCACTGCAGCTGATGACTGCAGCCACAAAATAAAAAGACACTTACTGCTTGGAAGGAAAGTTATGACCAACCTAGACAGCATATTAAAAATCAGAGACATTACTTTGCCAACAAAGGTCTGTCAGTCAAAGCTATATTCTTTCTCCAGTAGTCATGTATGGATGTGAGAGTTGGAGTGTGAAGAAAGCTGAGCACCAAAGAATTGATGCTTTTGAATTGTGTTGTTAGAGAAGACTCTTCAGAGTCCCTTGGACTGCAAGGAGACCCAACCAGTCCATCCTAAAGGAAATCAGTCCTGGGTGTTCATTGGAAGGACTAATGTTGAAGCTGAAATTTAAATACTTTGGCCCCTGATGCAAAGAGCTGACTCACTTGAAAGGACCCTGAATCTGGGAAAGATTAAAGGTGGGAGGAGAAGGTGACAACAGAGGATCCATCCATGGTGTCACAAAGTGTCAGACATGACTGAGTAACTGAACTGAACTGATGGGAAACTTGTAAGATATAGAAGAGAAAACTACACATAGTTAAAAAGACAATGAATTTGGGGAGATAATTCCTAAAAGCAAGGTACCACTTCACTCTTCACTAGCTCCACAATGGATTCACTTCAGCTTAAAACTGCTACTTTTCAGAAATATCATACCAGTAGGTATATCCTTTTCTTTATTCTATCATTATATTTTTAATGTGTTTACAAAATGTTTTCCTCATTTCATTATATTTTGGAGAAAGTTAGTTTGTAATTCAGCTTTATTACATTTTCAACATTTAATCCTCTTAGCTAATGTTTATAGAAATACCAAGTGTTACATCTCAGAAAAGTGAAGCAAGATACTCACAGTGTCAGTAGGTTGTTCTGTAAGTGGCCAAATTGGAATTGGAATCCAGACCTGCTTGAAACTGCCAATTTTGAGTGTAGTGACTAAATGTTATAGCAAGAAACTGGAAGCCTGAAACTTAGAATTAAGTAACTGTTTCATTTTGAAATGGCCTGCTAAATGTATTTTTCTTATCACGTTTAAAGATGATATTAAAAAGTACAAGTACAACTTTATTTAAACATTAAAGTTGTATCAGAGAAAACATATAGTGTATTAAACAAAGTAATAGAATGATATCAATTCTAAATTTGTACCCCTCCTCTCAACCTGGTTTTAAATCCTGAGTAATTGACTTTTGACAGTGGCCATATACTAATATTTCTAAGCCATTGATTTCTTATCTGTGAAATGGAGATTCTTGAGATATATGAGAATCAAATCTCATAATATCTATGAGAAGCAGATTTAATATCCCAACACTCAATAAATATTAAACATACATGATCACTTACCAACATCTTCGCTCAGTCATGTCTGACTCATTGTAACCCCATAGATTGTAGCCTACCAGGCTCCTCTGTCCATTGGATTTTCCAGGCAATAGTACTGGTGTGGATTTCCATTTCCTTCTCCAAGGGCTCTTTCCAACCCAGGGCTCAAACTCTGGTCTTCCTCATTGTAGACAGACACTTTACTGTCTGAGCCACCAGGGAAGTCTGATATTTCTTTGAGTCTGTGTTTTGGGAGTGAAGGGAGGAGGCAAGAATACTGGAGTGGGTTACCATTACTTTCTTCAGGAGGTCTCCTGTACTTTAGGCAGATGCTTTACCGTCTGAGCCACCAAGGAAGTCAGTTTAACTATAGGGAAAGTATAATAGAAAACTGTTGTTATGTCAGTTGTTTATATAAATATTTTAAATACTTTTAGATGTGAATGTGGTCATTTGTCACTAATAATTAATGTTATGATAAAACTCTGTGTACTTAGTGCTTGTAAATTCATATGCTTTTTTAAGATTTTCATGTCTAATATTAACTGTTTAAAATTAAGGTATATTAATGAATCACAGGATGAATAAATCATGTTTAGCTTTGTAATTACTTTGAATTACTATCAAAAGGCCAATATATCATGTATCAGCTTTTGAAATTCACAGTTTGTGAACCTAAATTATTTGTCTTCTGTGAGATTTACTAGCTCTGAATTGTTTAGTGAACTCTCATTAACCTCCTGCTTAAAAGAAGTAGTCAAGGTTGTGAACATTACTAAACCTCATCTCTGGGACATCGAAAATAAAAATAAAAATAATAAGCAAGGACTTTCTAATAATGTGAATGTCCCATATAATCTGCAAGTGCAATATACAGAAAAAATAGAGAAACATGTTTACGTTAATGTACTCAAAAAACAAAATTGATTAAAAAAAGAAAGAGCCAATTTTAAAAAGAAAAGCAAAGCTTTGGAAAATCCTCAGCCTTGATTCTATTACTACAGTCTCTTTGATTTTTTATATATAAACACACACACACATATATATATTTCTTCATGTTCTTGGGCTCACTTCTATTTTTCCTTCTCTTGTGTCTGAGGGTTTACACTCATCAATAAAGTGTTGTCAGTAAGTTTTTGGTTCAGGTTCTCTTTTCTGGAGAGCTCACGGTAAGACACTAGTGTCTTATTCACAATTAATTATATTGTATTTATTTTGGTAGAATTATTTTATATTCATATGGTTTTCCACAAATATAATAGTTCATATCAAGGTTAAAAGCAAGAAAATTGTTAGCAAAATTATTTTCCACAATCTTATTTATACAAAGAATGTAAATCACAGTGTATTATACAGAGAGGATGGGATTTATTGCTAATGAATTTTTGTTTTCAAAATGATGAGCAGATAAATCAGAATCAATGATAAATGTATTTACTATGTCTAACTGTATTTCCAAAAGTGAGATCCATAAAATATGGTTATATTGTAGCAGTACAGTTCTCAGCATTGTATCAGTATAGTTCTATCAAAGTTTTCAAAAGATAAGTTTTAAAGAATAATTCAACATTTTTATGTAAAAATATTTATATCTGTAGAAATACTTTATGTGAAAACAATGTATATTATGATATTTGTAATTTTCCAATGTGCGGAGGGCGCTCTGCAGAAAGAGTAGAGGCAGTGGAACTTCCCTCAGCAAAGCCGAGGGGTCCTGAGGAGAGGTGAACCTGCTGTCCGCCAACCTAGCCCCTCGGGAAGCGAGAGACAATTAGACGCGGCAGGGATTCTGTCGAAGCAGTTCAGCTTTATTGCTACAAACTCCCAGCTTATATAGACAAACAGGAGGGTTTTAGGAGGAAATTTCCATAGTTGCACCAATCACATTAAAGGTCAAATCATTATGTGCCTTCAGTACAACAGGAGTCTATGGAGATCACACTGTCTACGTGCACAGAAATCAAGAGATCCAGTCAAAAACTTTGACAGACAATGTAGACCCTGCCCCCATCTCTTCTGCCAGGTGCCATCCTAGGTTTTCGACCATAAAGCTAGCCCCTTTGTTTTTAAGGTTTCCCATTTAGAGCCCCACACCAATGAGTTTCTCCTTTTTTATGGCTTTCACATTTTTCTGCAAATTATATCGATCTTAACCTTTCTAATGGGTTTTGATCAACACGGGTTCAAGGCTTTTTATTTCAAAGGTGAAACAAATAAGCAAAGGAGAAAATAGACATTTTTTTTCACTTGTCCCTCAAACCATATTTCCATTTCCATACATGACACTCTTTACTTGTTCCAAAACTATAGTTTCTGTATTTAGATAGACTTTTCTTAATGTAAATATTCATTTACTAACATTTCAATTCTGTGCTTCTTGTGTCTTTAATTAACCTTTATTCATATTGATGTCATCTTCGATAGTTTTATTTGATATTTTGTGCTCTGTTTTTATTTTATGCCATTTTATGATCCACAAATCATACTTA
>SJYC01072927.1:0-26723 GCA_006408675.1 Madoqua kirkii
GTATGCTCTAGTATTTTTTACCTCTTCTTCAGTAACAACAATTAAGCACATTTTTAATGACTTGATTATAGCAAAATCTCTGACAGTTTTCTAAAAGAAATTGTGTTTCACATGAGGTACTCTATGTTGACATGTTAAATTCACTTATTCTTTGTAAACACATTCTGCTTCTGGTCCATTTAGTAAAGTTTGTAGTTCATACACAATATTTTTGGTTCCCAAATTTATACTTTTTAATCATTTTTAGTATATGCAGTCATCTTTCTAATTATTTTATCCAGAAGCATTTGGCAAAGAAACTGTCTTTTTTCTCCACTGTATATTCTTGCTTCCTTTGTCAAAGATGAGTTGCCCATAGGGGCATGGGTTTATGTTTTGGTTTTCTATCTTGTTCTATTGATTTCTATTTCTGTTTTTGTGCCAGTACCATGCTGTCTTTATTACAGTAGCTTTGTAGTACAGTCTGATGCTAAGGAGGTTAATGCCTCCAGGTATGTCTTTCTATTCAAGGTTGCTCTGGCTGTTTGGAGTCTTTTGCTTCTTTCTGATTTTTTATTGTTAATCTATAGGAATTCAAGGTGTTTCTCTGTATCAATTCTGTATCCTGTGACTTTACTAAGTTCAGTGCTCATCTCTAGCATATTTCTGTTGTTATCCTTAGGGTTTTCTATATAGAAAAAAGTGAAAGGGAACATGAAAATTGCTCAGTCGTGTCTAATTCTTTCTGACCTCATGGACTGTAGTTAATGGAATTCACCAGGTCAGTATACTGAAGTTGGTAGCCTTTCCCTTCTCCAGAGGAACTTCCCAACCCAAGGAAAGAACTCAGGTCTCCTGCATGGCAGGCTGATTCTTTACCAGCTGAGCCACAATGGAAGCCAAATAATACTGGAAAGGGTAGCCTATCCCTTCTCCAGCAGATCTTCCCAACTTAAGAATTAACCTGGGGTCTGCTGCATTGCAGGCAGATTCTTTACCAACTGAGGTGTGAGGGAAGCTATGTATAGAAATATGATGTCTGCAAACAGTGAGAGATTTTCTTCTTCCTTTACAATCTGGATTAATTTTATTTCTTTTTCTTCTCTAATTGCTATGGCTAAGATTTCCAAAACTACGTTGTAGTGGTAACAGTGGGCATCCTTCCCTTCTTTCTGATCTTGGAGGAAATACTTTCTTGTTTTCACCAGTGTTGAAGTTTATCAAAATTATTCTACACATCTATTGATATTATCAAATTGCTTTTGTATTTCAATTTGTTAATATGTTGTACAGTGATTGGTTTTCATATACTGAAGAATTCTTGCAATCCTGGGAGACACCCTACTCGATCATGCTGTGTGATCCTTTTAATGTTGCATTTTCCTTGCTTGTATTTTGTTGAAATCATTTTCCCCCAAAATAACTGCTCTTAATACACACACACACACACACACACACACACACACATATGTATATGTATATTATATCCTTCCTCTGATCTCACTTAATCTTAGAAAGGAGCCTCAGATTACTGAATCTTAGCACTGGAGAGAACAGTTTGGAGTGTTACTTCATGTCATAGTTTGGTCTGGTAAAATCAGAGCCATATTTCTGGCCCTTAGTAGCCTGTCTAAAACATTTTCCAACTGCATTATGTGTTCTTAGGAAATAAATTTCTGTATTTTATACCATTTTTACAAAGTTTTTGCTAAGTGCTTTTTGTGTGCTTATTTTTGTTGTCTCTTTATATTTTTTAAAAACTCTTAAGCTGTATTTATTTTAATTGGAGGCTAATTACTTTGTAATATTGTGGTTGTTTTGCCATACATCACCATCAATCAGCCACAGGTGTCCCCCCATTCTGAACCCTTTCCCACCTCTCTCCCTACCCCAATGCCTCTGGGTTGTCCCAGAGCACCGGCTTTGTATGCCCTGCTTCATGCATTGAACTTGCAATGGTCATCTACTTTACATATGGCAATATACACATTTCAGTGCTATTCTCTCGTATCATATCACCCTCACCTTCTCCCACATAGTCCAAAAATCTGTTCTTTGCAACTGTGTCACTTTTGCAACCTTTCATAAAGAATCGTTATTACTGTCTTTCTAAATTCCACATAAATGCATTAATATACTGTTTTGGCATTTATCTTTCAGACTTATTTCTCTCAGTATAATAGGCTCCAGTTTTGTCCACCTCATTGGAACTGACTAAAATGCATTCTTTTTTTATAGCTGAGTAATATTATATTGGAAGAGGGTGTTTGCTATGACAAGTGCATTCTCTTGGCAAAACTCTATTAGTCTTTGCTCTGCTTCATTCTGCATTCCAAGGCCAACTTTGCCTGTTACTCCAGATGTTTCTTGACTTCCTACTTTTGCATTCCAGCCCTCTATAATGAAGAGGACATCTTTTGGGGGTGTTAGTTCTAAAAGGTTTTGTAGTTCTTCATAGAACCGTTCAACTTACGCTTCTTCAGCGTTAGTGGTTGGATTACTGTGATATTGAATGGTTTGCCTTGGAAACGAACAGAGATCATTCTGTCATTTTTGAGACTGCATCCAAGTACTGCATTTTGGACTCTCTTGTTGACTGTGATGGCTACTCCATTTCTTCTAAGGGATTCCTGCCAGCAGTAGTAGATATAATGGTCATCTGAGTTAAATTCACCCCTTCCAGTCCATTTTAGGTCACTGATTCCTAGAATGTCGATGTTCACTCTTGCCATCTCGTGTTTGACCACTTTCAATTTTCCTTGATTCATGGACCTAACATTCCAGGCTAGTGAAGAGGAATTAAAAAGCCTCTTGATGAAAGTGAAAGAGGAGAGTGAAAAAGTTGGCTTAAAGCTCAACATTCAGAAAACGAAGATCATGGCATCTGGTCCCATCACTTCATGGGAAATAGATGGGGAAACAGTGGAAACAGTGTCAGACTTTATTTATTTGGGCTCCAAAATCACTGCAGATGGTGACTGCAGCCATGAAATTAAAAGATGCTTACTGCTTGGAAGAACAGTTATGACTAACCTAGATAGCATATTCAAAAGCAGAGACATTACTTTGCTGACTAAGGTCCATCTAGTCAAGGCTATGGTTTTTCCAGTAGTCCTGTATGGATGTGAGAGTTGGACTATGAAGAAGGCTCAGCACCAAAGAATTGATGCTTTTGAACTGTGATGTTGGAGAAGACTCTTGAGAGTCCCTTGGAGTGCAAGGAGATCCAACCAGTCCATTCTGAAGGAGATCAGCCCTGGGATTTCTTTGGAAAGAATGATGCAAAAGCTGAAACTCCAGTACTTTGCCCACCTCATGTGAACAGTTGACTCATTGGAAAAGACTTTGATGCTGGGAGGGATTGGGGGCAGGAGAAGAGGTCGGCAGAGGATGGGATGGCTGGATGGCATCACTGACTCAGTGGACATGAGTCTGAGTGAACTCCAGGAGCTGGTGATGGACAGGGAGGCCTGGCGTGCTGTGATTCATGGGGTTGCAAAGAGTCAGACATGACTGAGCGACTGAACTGAACTAAACTGATGGGATTCTCAAGGCAAGAATATTGAAGTGGTTTGCCATTCCCTTCTGTAGTAGACCACGTTCTGTCAGACCTCTCCACCATGACCTGCCCGTCTTGAATGGCCCCACAGGGCATGGCTTAGTTTCATTGAGTTAGACAAGGCTGTGGTCCTAGTGTGATTAGACTGACTATAGTTTTCTGTGATTATGGTTTCAATGTGTCTGCCGTCTAATGCCCTCTTGCAACACCTACCGTCTTAATTGCGTTTCTCTTACCTTGGATGAAGGGTATCTCCTCACCGCCACCCCTCCTGACCTTGAGCGCTGAATAGCTCCTCTAGGGCCTCCTGCGCCCATGCAGTCACCGCTCCTTGGAGGTGGGGTTGCTCCTCTTGGCCGCCACCCCTGACCTCAGATGTGGGGTAGAACCCCTTGGCCACCACCCCTCGGGCATGGAGTCCTCCCAACTTCTGCCCCTGACCTCAGACGTGGGGTAGCTCCTCTTGTGTGCCTTTGCAGCCACCTGCGCTGCCAACACCCTCTTCCAACAACACAAGAGAAAACTCTACACATGGACATCACCAGATTGTCAACACCAAAATCAGACTGATTATATTCTTTGCAGCCAAAGATGGAGAAGCTCTATACAATCAGGAAAAACAAGACTGAACTCCTTATTGCCAAATTCAGACTTAAATTTAAGAAAGTAGGGAAAATCACTAGACCATTCAGGTATGACCTAAATCAAATCCTTTATGATAATAGAGTGGAAGTGAGAAATAGATTTAAGGGACTAGATCTGATAAATAGAGTGCTTGATGAACTATGGACGGAGGTTCATGACATTGTAGAGGAGATAGGAATCAAGGCCATTTCCATGGAAAATAAATGTAAAAAAGCAAAATGACTGTCTTAGGAGGGCTTAAAAATAGCTGTGAAAGAAGAAAAGCAGAAAGCAAAGGAGAAAAGGAAATATATAAGCATCTGAAAGCAGAGCTCCAAAGAATAGTAGAGAGATAAAAAAAGTCTTCTTCAATGATCAATGCAAAGAAATAGAGGAAAACAACAAAATGGGGAAGACTAGAGATCTCTCCAAGAAAATTAGAAATACCAAGGGAACATTTCATGCAAAGATGGGCTCGATAAAGGACAGAAATGGTATGAACCTAACAGAAGCAGAAGATATTAAGAAGAGGTGGCAAGAATACATGGAAGAATTGTATAAAAAAGATTTTCATGACCCAGATAATCACGATGGTGTGATCACTCATCTAGAGCCAGACGACCTGGGATATGAAGTCAAATGTGCCTTAGAAAGCATCACTATGAACAAAGCTAGTGGAGGTAATGGAATTCCAGTTGAGCTATTTCAAATCCTGGAAGATGATGCTATGAAAATGCTGCACTCAATATGCCAGCAAATATGGAAAACTCAGCAGTGGCCACAGGACTGGAAAAGGTCAGTTTTCATTCCAATCCCAAAGAATGGAAATGCCAAAGAATGCTCCAACTACTGAACAATTGCACTCATCTCACATGCTCAAAATTCTCCAAGCCAGGCTTCAGCAATACATGAACTGTGAACTTCCAGATGTTCAAGCTCGTTTTAAAAAAGGCAGAGGAACCAAAGACCAAATTGCCAACATCTGCTGGATCATCAAAAAAGTAAAAGAGTACCAGAAAAACATCTGCTTCTGCTTTATTGAGTATGCCAAAGCCTTTGACTGTGTGAATCACAATAAACTGTGGTAAATTCTGAAAGAGATGGGAATACCAGACCACCTGACCTGCCTCTTGAGAAATCTATATGCAGGTCAGGATGCAACAGTTAGAACTGGACATGGAACAACAGACTGGTTTCAAACAGGAAAAGGAGTACGTCAATGCTGTATATTGTCACCCTGCTTATTTAACTTAAGTGCAGAGTACATCATGAGAAACACTGGGCTGGAGGAAGCACAAGCTGGAATCAAAATTGCTGGGAGAAATATCAATAACCTCAGATATGCAGGTGACACCACCCTTATGGCTGAAAGTGAAGAGGAACTAAAAAGCATCTTGATAATAGCCAGGATGTGGAAAAAACCTAGATATACATCAGCAGATGAATGGACAAGAAAGTTGTGGTGCATATACACAATGGAGTATTACTCAGCCATTAAAAAGAATACATTTGAATCAGTTCTAATGAGATGGATGAAACTGGAGCCAATTATACAGAGTGAAGTAAGCCAGAAAGAAAAACACCAGTACAGTATACTGACACATGTATATGGCATTGAGAAAGATGGTAATTATAACCTTGTATGCAAGACAGCAAAAGAGACACAAAAGTATAGAATGGACTTTTGGACTCTGAGGGAGAGGGAGAGGGTGGGATGATTTGGGAGAATGCATTGAAACATGTATACTATCATGTAAGAAACGAAGCACCAGTCTATGTTCGATGCAGGATACAGGATGCTTGGGGCTGGTGCACGGGGATGATCCAAGGAGATGGTATTGGGTGGGAGGTGGGAGGGGGTTTCAAGATTGGGAGCTCGTATATATCTGCGGTGCGTTCATGTCAATGTATAGCGAAACCAATCAGTACTGTAAATTAAAATAAAGTAAAAATAAAAATTAAAAAAAAAGCCTCTTGATGAAAGTGAAAAAAGAGAGTGAAAAAGTTGGCTTAAAGCTCAATATTCAAAAAATGAAGATCATGGCATCTGGTCCCGTCACTTCATGGGAAATAGATGGGGAAATAGTGGAAACAGTGTCAGACTTTATTTTGAGGGGCTCCAAAATCACTGAAAATGGTGACTACAGCCATAAAATTAAAAGATGCCTACTCCTTGGAATAAAAGTTATGATCAACCTAAATAGCATATTCAAAAGCAGAGACATTACTTTGCCAACAAAGTCAGTCTAGTCAAGGCTATGGTTTTTCCTGTGGTCATGTATGGATGTAAGAGTTGGTTTGTGAAGAAAGCTGAGCATTGAAGAATTGATGCTTTTGAACTATGGTATTGGAGAAGACTCTTGAGGGTCCCTTGGACTGCAAGGAGATCCATACAGTCCATTCTAAAGATCAGCTCTGGGTGCTCTTTGGAAGGAATGATGCTAAAGCTAAAACTCCAGTATTTTGGCCACCTCATGCCAAGAGCTGATTGATTGGAAAAGACTCATGCTGGGAGGGACTGGGGGCAGGAGGAGAAGGGGACAACAGAGGATGAGATGGATGGATAGCATCACCGACTTGATGGCCATGAGTCTGAGTGAACTCCAGGAGTTGGTGATGGACAAGGAAGACTTTTGTGCTGTGATTCATGGGGTTGCATAGAGTCGGACACGAGTGAGCAACTGAACTGAAGTTAACTGAATGTTATATTGTGTATATTTATCACAACTTCCTTATCCATTCATCTGCTGATGAATATCTAGGTTGCTTCCATATCCTAGCTATTGTAAATAGAGCTGCAATGAGCATTGTGTACATGTCTTTCAACTCTGGTTTCCTCAGTGAGTATGTCAAGCTGTTGGATTGCAGGGTCATATGGCAGTTCCAGTTCCAGGTTTTTAATGAATCTCCACACCGTTCTCCCTAGTGTCTGTAATAGTTTGCACTCCCACTACATTCCCAGTGTATGAGGGTTCCCTTTTTCTACACCCTCTCCAGCATTTATTGTTTTTAGACATTTTGATGGTAGCCATTCTGACCAGTGTGAGATGGTACCCCATTACGGTTTTGATTTGGATTTCTCTGATAATGAGTGTTGTTGAGCATTTTTTTCAGGTGTTTATTAGCCATCTGTATGTCTTCTTCAGAGAAATATTTGTTTACTTATTTGGTCTATTTTTTGATTGAGTCTTTTATTATTCTTAAATTGAACTGCATGAGTTGCCCGTATATTTTGGAAATTGATTATTTGTCACTTTTTTCATTTGCTATTATTTACTCTGTTCTGAAGGCACTCCTTTCAACTTGCTTATAGTTTCCTTCATGTGTGCAAAAGCTTTTAAGTTTAATTAGGTCTCATTTGTTAATTTTTATTTTTATTTCCATTACTCTGAGTTGTGGATCATAGAGGATCTTGCTATGATTTATGTCAGAGAGTGTTCTCTGTTTTCCTCTAAGTTCTATAGTTTCTAGTCTTACATTTAGATCTTTAATCCATTTTGAGTTTATTTTTGTATATGGTGTTAGAATGTGTTCATATTTCTACATGTGGTTGACTAGTTTTCCCAGAACCAATTGTGAAAAAGATTGTATTTACTCCATTGTATATTTTTGACTCCTTTGTCAAAGATAAGCTGTCCATAGGTGCATGGATTTATCTCTGGGCTTTCTATTTTGATCCATTGATCTATATTTCTGTCTTTTTTTCATACCATACTGTCTTGATGACTACAGCTTTGTAGTATAGTCTGAGGTCAGGCAAGTTGACTCTCCGGTTCCATTCTTCCTCAAGATTTCATTGACTATCCAAGGTTTTTTGTGTTCCCATATAAATTGTGAAATTTGTTCTAGTTCTGTGAAAAATACCTATGTGGGATTGATAAGGATTGCATTGAATCTATAGATTGTTTGGTTAGTATACTGATTTTCACTATATTGATTTTTCCAAACCACAGTCTTGTTATATTTCTCCATATTTGTGTAACCTTTGATTTCTTTCATCAGTGTTTTATAGCTTTCTATATAGAGAGGTCTATTGTTTCTTTAGGTAAGTTTATTCCTAAGTATCTTATTCTTTTCATTGAAATGCTGAATGGGATTTTTTTAATATAAATTTATCTATTTTAATTGTGGAGGTTAATTACTTTACAATATTGTATTGGTTTTGCCATACATCAACATGAATCTGCCACAGGTATACACGTGTTCCCCATTCTGAACCCCCCCTCCCGTTTTTGAATTTCTCTTTGTTTTTTCTCATTGTTAGTGTATAGGAATGCAAGGGATTTCTGTTTATTAATTTTACATCCTGCAACTTTACTATAGTCATTAATTAGCTCTGGTAATTTTCTGGTTGTGTCTTTAGGGTTTTCTATGTAGAGTATCATGTAATTTGTAACAGTGAGAGTTTTACTCTTCTTTTCCAGTCTGGATTCCTTTTATTTCTTTTTCTCCACTGATTATTGTGGTTAGGGCTTCAAAAATTATGTTGAATAGTAACGGTGAGAGTTAGCAACCTTGTCTCATTCCTGATTTTAGAGGAAATGCTTGTAGTTTTTTGTTTTTATTTTCCATTTAAGATAATCTTTGCAGCTGGTTTATCATATATGGCTTTTATTATGTTGAGATATGTTCCTTCTATGCCTGCTTTTTGGAGAGATTTTATCATAAATGAGTGATAAGTTTGTCAAAGTATTTCTATGCATCTATTGAGATAATCATATGATTTTCATCTTTTAATATGTTGATATGGTGTATCACATTGATTGGATTACAAATATTGAAGAATCCTTGAAATCTTAGGATAAAGCCCACTTAGTCATGATATATGATCTTTTAATATGTTGTTGGAATCTGTTTGCTAGAATTTTACTGAGGATTTTCACATCTATGCTCATTGATGATATCAGCCTGTAGTATTATTTTTTTGTGGCATCTTTGTCCGGTTTTAGTATTTGGGTGATGGTGGCCTCATAGAATGAGTTTGAGTGTTTACCTTCCTCTTTAATTTTTTGTAAGAGTTTCAGTAGGATAGATAATAGCTCTTTTCTAGTTTTACAGTAAACTTCACCTGTGAAACCATCTGGTCCTTAGCTTTTGTTTGTTGGAATATTTTTTATTACAACTTCAATTTCTGTGGTTCTGGTGGGTCTGTTAAGATTTTCTATGTCTTGCTGGTTTAGCTTTGGAAGGTTATACTTTTCTAAGAACTTGTCCAATCCTTCCAAGTTGTCCATTTTATCGGCACAAAAATTGCTCATAGTAGTCTCCTATGAACTTCTGCATTTCTGTGTTGTTTGTTGTGATTTTCTCATTTTTAATTTCTCATTTTTAATTTTATTTATTTGATTATTCTATTTTTTTCTTAATGAGTCTGGCTAATGGTTCATCTATTTTATTAATATTCTCAAAAAATCAGCTTTTAGTCTTGTTGATTTTTCTATAGTCTCCTTTCTTTCTTTTTCAAATACTTCTGCTCTGATTTTTATGATTTCTTTCCTTCTTCTAAGAGCCCTCTTCTATGGGGTTCCTCTTTTCTTATTTTTCTAGTTGCTTTAGATGTAAAGTTATGTTGTTTATTTGATGTATCTCTTGTTTTGTTTCTTAAGGTAAGCTTGTATGACTATGAATCTTCCTCTTAGCTTGGCTTCTGTCTCTTATACACATCTTATGAACTTGAGAAAAAGATGAATTCCATTGTTTTGGGTTGAATTGCCATATAGATATCAATTAGGTCTAACTAGTCTATTGTATCAATTAGAGCTTGTGTTTCCTTGCTAATTTTCTGTTTGGTTGCTGTATTCATAGGTATGAGTGAGGCAATAAAATCCCAAACTATTTTTGTGTTACTGCTAATTTTCCCTTTCATACTTGTTAACATTTGCTTACTTACTGAGGTGCTACTTTCTTGGATGCATATATATTTATAATTATTATACCTTGTTTTTGGATAGATTATTTGATCATTACATAGTATTCTTTTTTGTCCCTTGTCATGGTCTTTGTTTCAAAGTCTATTTTAGCTGATATAAGTTTTACTTCTCCTGATTTCTTTTGGCCCCTATTTTCATGAAATATCCTTTTCCAGCCTTCAACTTTCAATCTGTATGTGTCCTTGGGTTTGAAATGGGTCTCTTATAGACAGCACATATAAGGTTCTTGTTTTTGTATCCATCCAGGCAGTCTTTGTCTTTTGGTTGGAGCATTCAACAAATTTACATTTAACGTAATTAAATGGCAACCCACTCCAGTATTTTTGCCTAGAGAATCTTATGGACAGAGAAGCCTGGCAGGCTACATTCCAGTTCAGTTCAGTTAAGTTCAGTCACTCACTCATGTCTGACTCTTCGCAACCCCATGAATGGCAGCACGCCATGCCTCCCTGTTCATCTTCATCTCCCGGGGTTCACTTAGACTCACATCCATCGAGTCAGTGACACCATCCAGCCATCTCATCCTCGGTCATCCCCTTCTCCTCCTGCCCACATTTCTTCCCAGCATCAGAGTATTCTCCAATGAGTCAATTCTTCTTATGAGGTGGCCAAAGTACTGGAGTTTCAGCTTTAGCATAATTCCTTCCAAAGAAATCCCAGGGTTGATTTCCTTCAGAATAGACTGGTTGGATCTCCTTGCAGTCCAAGGGACTCCCAAAAGTCTTCTCCAACACCACAATTCAAAAGCATCAATTCTTCAGTGCTCAGCTTTCTTCACAGTCCAACTCTCACATCCATACATGACCACAGGAAAACCCATACATTCCATGGAGTCACAAAAAATCGGACATGACTGAGCAACTAATACTAATACTGTGATACAGTTACCATTTACTTAGTTGTTTTGGGCTCATTTTTATTAACTTCTCTGTTTCTTGTCCTGAGAAGATCCTTTAGTGTTTGTTGAAGAGCAGGTTTGGTGGTTCTGAATTCTTTCAGCTTTTGCTTATCTGTAAAACTTTTGATTTATTCTTCATATCTGAATGAGGTCCTTGCTGGGTAATCTGTCTAGCCCCTGCCAACCCACATCTTCAAAGGATGCACTCTAACACTAGCAATTAAGTCTGGCCCAGTCTCCTGTGTAGTCACTTCTTTCCCCTGGAGCCTTCTGTGTGCAAGATATCTTTTGGGCCCTCCAAATGTGGAAGAACCTGGAAGAAATGAGTACATTCTTAGAAAAGTTCAACCTTCCAATACTGACCCAGGAAGAAATAGGAATTATGAGCAACCCAATTACAAGCACTTAAATTGAAGCTCTGGTCAAAAAATCTCCCAAAAACAAAAGATCAGGACAAGATGGCTTCACAAGAGAATTCTATCAAACATTTGGAGAAGAATTTATGCCTATTCTTCTAAAATTCTTTCAAAAATTTGCAGAGGAAAAACACTTCAAAACTCATTCCACAAGGCCACTATCACCTTGATACCAAAGCCAGACAAAGACAACACAAGAAAAGGAAAACTTCAGGCCAATATCACTGATGAACATAGAGGCAAAATTCCTCAACAATTATAGCAAACTGAATTCAGCATCACTTCAAAAGGTTCATACACCATGATCAAGTTGGGTTTACTCCAGGGATGCAGGATTCTTCGATATACACAAATCAATCAATGTGATACACCATATTAACAAGTTGAAAGATAAAAGCTATTTGATAATTTCAATAGATGTAGAAAAAGCCTTTGACAATATTAAGCACTGATTTATGAGTAAAACTCTTTAAAAATGTGTATAGATGGAATTTACCTCAATATAGTAAAAGTCACTTATGATAAGCATACAGCAAACATTATTCTCAAAAGTGAAAAGCTGAAAGCTTTCCCGTTAAGATCAGGAACAAGACAAGGGCGTCCACTTTTGCCACTATTATTCAACATAGTTCTGGAAGTCCTAGATACAGCAATCAGAGAAGAAAAAGAAATAAAAGGAATACAGGTTACAAAAGAAGTAAAGCTCTCACTGTTTGCAGATACGTGATACTCTACATAGAAAATCCTAAAGATAGTATCAGAAAATTATTAGAGCTAGTCAGTGAATTTAGCAAAGTTTCAGAATACAAAATCAATGCACAGATATTGCTTGCATTTCTATTTATTAACAATGAAAAATCAGAAAGAAATTAAGAAATCATTTCTATTCACCATTCCAATGAAAAGAATTAAATATCTAGGATTAAACCTACCTAAGGATATAAAAGAACTGTATACAGAAAACTATAAGACACATAAAATAAATCAAAAATGACATAAACAGATGGAGAGATACTCCATGTTCCTGGGTAGGAAGAACCAATATTGTAAAAATGACTATGTGCCAAACACAGTCTACAGATTCAGTGCAATTCATATCAAATTACCAATGTCATTTTTCACTGAACTAGAACAAAAAATTTCACAGTTCATATGGAAATGCAAAAGATCCTGATTAGCCAAAGCAGTCTTGAGAAACAAGAATGGATTACCATAATAAACATATATTCTCAATATAATCATCTCAATAGATGTAGGAAAGGCTTTTGACAAAGTGCAGCACTTATTTATGATAAATACTCTCCAGAAAGTGAGCATAGAAGGGACATACCTAAGCATAATAAAGGTCATATATGACAAACCTACAGCTACCATTGTAATCAATGGTGAAAAGCTGAAAGCTTTCCCTCTAAGATCAGGAACAAGATAAGAATGTCCACTCTCTCCACTTTTATTCAACATTGCTTTGGGATTCCTAGCTACAGTAATCCGAGAAGAAAAAGAAGTAAAAGGAATCCAAGTGGGTAAAGAAGAAATTAAGCTGTCACTGTTTGCAGATGACATGATATTATACAAAAAAAGAAAAAGAAAACTGCTAAAGATTCTACCGGAAAACTAGTAGAACCCATTGATGAATTTGGTAAAGTTGCAGGTTATAAAATTAATACACAGAAATCTGTTGTAGTTCTATACATTAAACATGAAAGCTCAGAAAGAGAAATTCAAGAAGCAATTCCATTTACCAATAAATCAAAAATAATAAAATACCTAGGAATAAACCTGCCTAAGAAGAAAAAAGACATGTACTCTGAAATCTATAAAATACTGATGAAAGAAATGGAAGAAGACATAAACATATGGAAAGATATACCATGTTCATGAATTAGAAGAATCAATATTGTCAAAATGACTAGGCTATTCAAGATAAGCTACAATTCAGTGCAATCTCTATCAAATTACAAATGGCATTTTTCATAGAATTAGAACAAAAACTGTCAAAATTTGTATGGAGATACAAAAGGCCCTGAGTAGCCAAAATAATCTTGAGAATGAAAAATAGAGCTGGAGGAATCAGCCTCCCTGACTTGTGAGCTACTATAAAGCTACATCCATGTTATGAATTAGAAGAATCAATATTGTCAAAATGACTAGGCTATTCAAGATAAGCTACAATTCAGTGCAATCTCTATCAAATTACAAATGGCATTTTTCATAGAATTAGAACAAAAACTGTCAAAATTTGTATGGAGATACAAAAGGCCCTGAGTAGCCAAAATAATCTTGAGAATGAAAAATAGAGCTGGAGGAATCAGCCTCCCTGACTTGTGAGCTACTATAAAGCTACAGCCATCAGAACTGTATTTTATTGGCACAAAAAAAATAGAAATATAGGTCAATGGAACAAGGTAGAAAACCCTGAGATAAGTCCATGCACCTATGGTAAATTAATCTATGACAAAGAAAGCAAGATTACACGATGCTGAAAAAACAGTCTCTTCACTAAGTGGTGCTGGAAAAACTGGACACCCACATGTATATAAAAAGAATAAAATTTGATAATTCTTTAACTCCATACACAAAAATAAGCTCAAAATGGATTGAAGACATAAATGTTAGTCTGGACAATATAAAACTCTTAGAGGAAAACATAGGCAGAACACTCCTCAATATAAATGACAGCAACATCTTTTCCAATCCATATTTAAGCATAATGGAAATTTAAAAGCATGGAGAGGGTGGTGGGAGGGGGGCTCAGGATTGGGAACTCATGTACACCCATGGTGGATTTATATCAATGTATGACAAAACCAATACGGTATTGTAAAATAAAAATAAATAAATAATAAAGAGAAAAAAAAGGCAAAAATAAACAAATAGGACCTACTTAAACTCAAAAGCTTTTGCACAACCATGGCAATATTAAACAAAATGCAAAATTAACCCACAGATTAGGAGAAATTATTTGCAAATAATGTGGCTGATAAGGGACTGAGCTTCAAAATTTACAAACAGCTTATGACACTTAATAACATCAAAACAAATAGTCCACTCAAAACATGGACAGAAAACCTGAATAGACATTTCTCTAAAGAGGATGTACAGATGGCCAATAGGTACATGTAAAGATGTTCAGTGATCTAGTAACTAGAGAAGTGTAAATCAAAACTCTAATGAAATATCACCTCTCAATGCTCAGAATGACTATTATCAAAAAATCCACAAACAACAAATGCTGGAGAGGGTATGGAGAGAAAGGAATCCTGTACTGTTTACAAGAAAGTAAGTGGCACAGCCATTTTGAAGAACAGTATGGAGGTTCCTTAATAAACTAAAAATAGAGATACCATATGACCCTGAAATGCCATACCTAGACATATATCCAGAGAAAAATATGACTCCAAAAGATACATGCACCCCACTGTTCACTGCAGCAGTAGCCAAGACATGGAAGCCACCTGAATGTCCATCAACAGAGGAAAGGATAAAAAAGACATGGTACATATATTCACTGGAATATTACTCAGCCACTAAGAAGAATGAAATAGTGCCATTCACAGTAACATGAATGGACCTAAAGAGTGTCATACTGAGTGAAGTAAGTCAGAGGAGAAATATTTCATGATAGTTTTTATATCTTGAATCTAAAAAGAAATGATACAAATAAACTTACTTACAAAATAGAGAAAGACTCATAGACTTGGAAAACAAACTCTGGATCCCCAGGGGGAAAGGATAGTTAAGGACTTTGGGAAAGTCATGTACACACTGCTATATTTAAAATGGATAATCATCAAAAACTTATTGTATAGCACTTGGAACACTGCTCAATGTTATGTGTCAGCCTGGATGGCATGGGGATTTAGGGGAGGATGGATACATGTATATGTATGGCTGAGTCCCTTCATTGTTCACCTAAAACTATCACATGACTAAACATAAATATAATGTTTTTGGTGTTAAAAAAAGAAACTCTACTAAAAAGAGGGAAAAAAATCAAAAGAAAATAAAACAATAACAACAAAAATAAAAACAAATGGGGAGCAAACCTTGGAGGTGGGTGTAGTGGTTTAGATGGGAAATGGCTTGACTTAGGCTGTGGCATGATTTAAGTGGAGATGGCAGGGGCAGGGTCCTCATTCAGGTCCCACACGGTAAGAAAGGCCAAAAGGGTGGGGTTGAAGCCAGAGCCCTAGCCTCAGCCTAGCAGAGGTGGCCTCTGGAGTGCCACAAGCTTTGGGGTGTGGAGGATCAGGCCAAGGTCCCTAAGAGGTCACCAAGGGACAAGTGATTGGGGGAATACCAAGGGTTTCCCCACACCTTCACACCCTGTGTGATCCTCCCCCAAATGGCCAGTCTTTTTCTCCCCTCTATCTCATGATCGTATAATCTATGCAGGCAGAGGGTGCTCTCGGAGAAAGCACCAGAGACACAGTTCCTGGCCCAGAGGGCAGAAGTGGTCCCCAGAGGACGAAGGAGAGACCCAGAGAGTGGAGGGCTCTCAGAGGAGGAAGAGCAGAAGGGTGCCCTGGATGATAGAGAGCTCAGCTAGAGAACAGAAGAGAGTCCACGAGGACCAAGAGGGCACCACAGTATAGAAGATTCCTAGAGAATGGAGAATGGGGCCCTGGAGGGCAGAAGTAGTACCAGAGAGTGAAGGACTTGGCCCAAGACCTAAGGAGAATCCTCAGGTCCAAATGGGCAGGGAAACACCAAGCAGTTCCTCATTGCTCAAATTCTGAAGGATTTTCCCCTGGGCAATCTGGCTTTATTTCCTCCCCCTTTTCTCAAAACTCTGTGGGCACAGGGGACCTTGATGTTCAGAGGCAGCACTGGAGGGGTAGAAGAAGTCCTGGAGGGTGGAGGACCAAGTCGGTGACCTCAGGACATTCCCCGGGGCCAAGTGTATAGGAAATATTAGGTGCTTCCCTTAGTTGATCCTCCAACCCCCAGGATCCTTCTCCTCCCTGTTGATCTCCTGTAGGCAAGCATGCTTCTCCTGGTTACCTTCAAATTTTGACTGCCACTTACAACATTTCAGTATCAGGCATTATATAGATTTTTTCCCCTTCTTTTCTTGGCACCTCCTCTGTTGAATAATAAATTATATCCTGAATTTTAACTTTCAGAGATTCTAGATTCTTTTCTTTCTTTCTTTCTTTTTCTTTCTTTCTTTCTTTCTTTCTTTTTTGAATGAAGATTATTTATTTTGCATTAGACAATTACCTTTACTAGATTTAAATGTGAAACTTTATTTTTTTAGCAGCAGCTTTGATCTTACCAGATACTTCATCTTTAGCTTCAGTTCATTTCAGTTCAGTCGCTCAGTTGTGTCCAACTCTTTGCAAACCCCTGAGCCAGAGCATGCCAGGCCTCCCTGTCCATCACCAACTCCTGGAGTTTACCCGAACTCATGTCCCTTGAGTTGGTGATGCCATCCAACCATTTCATCCTCTATCGTCCCCTTCTCCTCCTGCCTTCAATCTTTCCCAGCATCAGGGTCTTTTCAAATGAGTCAGCTCTTCACATCAGGTGGCCGAAGTACCAGAGTTTCAGCTTCAACATCAGTCCTTCCAATAAACACTCAGGACTGATCTCCTTTAGGATGGACTGGTTGCATCCCCTTGCAGTCCAAGGGACTCTCAAGAGTCTTCTCCAACATCACAGTTCAAAAACATCATCGGCACTCAGGTTTCTTTATAGTCCAACTTTCACATCCATACATGACTACTGGAAAAACCATAGCCCTGACTAGATGGACCTTTGTTGACAAAATAATGTCTCTGCTCTTTAATATGCTGTCTAGCTTGGTCATAACTTTCCTTCCAAGGAGTAGATGTCTTTTAATTTCATGGCTGCAATCATCATCTGCAGTGATTTTGCAGCCCCCCAAAATAAACTCAGACACTTTCTATTTGTGATGAGACCAGATGCCATGATCTTAGTTTTCTGAAGGTTGAGCTTTAAGCAAACGTTTTTACTCTGCTCTTTCACTTTCATCAAGAGGCTTTTTAGCGCCTCTTCACTTTCTGCCATAAGGGTGGTGTCATCTGCATATCTGAGGTTATTGATATTTCTCCCAGCAATCTTGATTCCAGCTTGTAACCTTCCAGCCCAGCATTTCTCATGATGTACTCTGCATATAAATTAAATAAGCAGAGTGAAAATATACAGTCTTGATGTATTCCTTTTCCTCTTTGGAACCAGTCTGTTATCCTATGTCTTTAGCTTAGCCCCTTAGAATCTGTCCCATGCATGCAAAGTTCAAGAGTTAGTCAGGAATAGGGATAGACAGAGTTAGATATTCCTTCATTATCTCTTTTTTTTTTTCCTGGATTCTGCAAACTGCAGTGTCCTTTGTTTCAGTTTTCTGGCTACTCTGAATATAAATTCACCAAAAATTTGTGAATTTGAAGAAACAAATTGGAAAGGAGAAACTGCATTTGTAAGATAATGTCGCATGTGTACAGAGAAGTTGGAATAAAACTTAAATATTTCATTTGTGAGCTTCTACACTTCCATTTATGCAGGGCAAGCAAAGTTGAGTGGAATATTCTGTGCTACCTCAAGAAGAGACCTCTGAAATTCTGTCCTTAGAATACTTTATTGAACAATAAATTCAGTATTAACGGGGTTTGAACTTCTGTACTTTCTGTTATCAGCATACATTATCTGCTTGTTTATAACAAAATCCTTTATTTTATATTAATAATGCTGGGCTGCACCCACATGGCTGCAAGTCCTGTATTTGTCCACCTTCAAGACAGAAAAAAAGAGCCAGGAATCATCAACATGGACATCAATAGTTGAATAGATGGGGAAGGTTACACACCTGAAACAAGGTTCTGGAGTGACACTCTACAGTATGGACAGTACATGATGACTGTCTTAGTTCCAGGTGGGAATGAGGGGAGTGTGCCAATTACATGAGGAGTTACATCAGGTTGTGTAATATTTACCAGGGAAGTTAGCAGAGGGCATGTATAGGGAGCAAGAGAATAGGCATCTAAATTGGCCTAATCATACACTAATATAGAAATAAGAGATCAGATGGAGGATTCTCAATTATATTTTTGAGTTTAAAATGCTCTTTCAGTAGAAGCTGACAAAGATAGACTACTAGACCTTAAATTACAACTTCTACACATATGCCAAAATCTTAATACACTATTTAAGGAATAAAAGAGTTACTTAAAAAATATTACACTGAAACTATTCTGTTGTGTGACAGTTTTGAAGACAAAATACCTCCTCATAAGAGGCTAACTTATTAGCTGATTCCCTTAATGCATTTTATCTAGATATATAATTTATGAACTTTGCTGTATTATTTTATATCTACAAATAACAAATGTTCACTTCTTATTAGCATGTCAACAGTCATAAAAAATACCTATTTTTCATTCTTTATTTTCTAAATATCTATCACCTTATTTGTCCATCTTTTTAAATTCGTATTTTCCATTCATATATATATGCTTTTTCGTATACAAATTATCCTTTAGAAAGAAACATAGGTTTCTAATAAAAGTGATTGCCCCTGGCATGCAGAATTCTGGGAATCAAGATGAATTAGAAACTTATATTTGAGTGCTTTACTCTTTTAATATTGTTCTTTGTAAATCTAATGAGTTCAGTTCAGTTGCTCAGTCATGTCCGACTTTTTGCGACCCCATGGACTGCAGCACACCAGGCCTCCCTGTCCATCACCAACTCCCAGAGTCTACCCAAATTCATGTCCATTGAGTAGGTGATGCCATTCAGCCATCTCATCCTCTGCCATCTCCTTCTCCTCCTGCCCCCAATCCCTCCCAGCATCAGGATTTTTTCAGATAAGTCAACGTTTTGCATGAGGTGGCCAAAGTACTGGAATTTCAGCTTCTGCATCAGTCCTTCCAATGAACACCCAGGACTGATCTCCTTTAGGGTGGGCTGATTGGATCTCCTTGCAGTCCAAAAGACTCCCAAGAGTCTTCTCCAATACCACAATTCAAAAGCATCGATTCTTTGGCTCTCAGCTTTCTTCACAGTCAAACTCTCACATCCATACATAACCACTGGGAAAACCATAGCCTTGATCGAATGGGCCTTTGTTGGCAAAGTAATGTCTCTGCTTTAAATCTATCACTTTCTTTTAAAATGAGACTTTAAAAGACCACATAGATAAATTGTTTCTGTTAAATCTATGGCCCATATATAGTCTCTGCAAGTTTTCCATATTATGTTTGTCCTTATGTTTCTATTTTCAGTGATAGAGTTTTATCATTTTAAAACAGTTTTCTGCTGCTATATGAATTCAATTAATATCTATATATTCAATTACATCTTCATGTGAATATCAAATAAAGATCTATTACATACAAGATAACTATATTTCTGCTTTTTATAATATACCCAAGTCATTTTTATATTCCAACTTCAATTATCAAAATTCTATACCAGGTATTTGCTCTGAAGTATTATGGTTCTGTTAAAGTCCATTCAGTATATACCTGGATACTGTCCAAAGATTCTGTTCATGTATTTATTCAACAATTTGTATATTTTAAGTTTATATTATTTCTTCATGAATCCAGCAACCTGAGGAGCTAATGATGATACTGAAGCAATGAGCAGCCCTAGAATATATACTTTGTATTCCTGGCTCAGGAAGATGTGCTGCACAAGAGATAGGCTACCCACTTGAGTGTTCTCGGGCTTCTCTGGTACCTCAAATGGTAAAGAATCCGCTTGCAATCTGGGAGACCTGGGTTTAATCCCTGGATTGGGATGATCCCCTGGAGAGGGAACAACTACCCACTCCAATAAAATATAAAAAAACTTTGCTCCCCTGGAGAAGGAAAATGGCAATCCACTCCAGTATTCTTGCCTGGAGAATTCCATAGACAGAAGAGCCTAGCAAACTAAAGTTCAGGGGATATCAAAGAGCTGGGCACAACAACAAGAACAGAAAGGAATCAGGCATGACTGAGCAACTAGCTCACAGTAACTCAGATTTTAAAGCATAACAAGATATTTAAGAACAGGTAAACAAATGAAGAGTAATCTTCATTCATGCCTATGTATATTTTCATAAAATATTTTTGTTTTAAATGTATATCAGTATCCATTATAACTGTTAATATCATTTTGAAAATATAATATTTTACATGTGAGGATATAAAATTGCAGTAGTTTAACATGTCATCAGCAAGTATTTTCAAAATATGCTAAATAAAAAGTACTATTCAAGGAACAGGAGACACCAAAGCACATAAAATTTCTTTTATTGCAATGTAATTTAAAATAGAAACCTAGAAAGTAAAACAAAAATTAATGACAATGGAAGGTTTGTGTGGCATGAAAAAAAATACTCTGCTCTTCATTTTGCACACATTAATTTTATTTTATTCTAACAAAAATATTAAATAAAAAAAGAAAAATAATATGCAAGATAGGTGCTATAATTATCTACATTTTATAAATGATACACCAAGATTCTAACATATACAGTAACTTCCCAAATTCTGCAGCTATTGAGTGGTTGGACCTTCATTAACCTTGGCTAATGTAAGTCTAGAATCACCACCCTTAACCTTATAACATACTGATATAGTTCCAACAGGGACATTGATAAAAGTTAAATACATCAAATTATTTAGGCAAGGAAAGTTGACAGCAAGGAGATCAAACCAATCAATCTTCAAGGAAAACAATTTTGAATATTCATTGGAAAGACTGATGCTGAAGCTCCAGTATTTTGGTCACCTGATGCAAAGTTGACTCATTAAAAAAGTCCTTGATACTGGGAAGGATTGAGGGCAGAAAGAGAAGAGAGCAACAGAGGATTAAATGGCTGGATGGCATCACTGGTGCAATGGACAAGAACTTGGGCAAACTCAGAGAGATGGTGAGGGACAGAAAGGCCTGGCATGCTGCAGTCTACGGGGTTGCAAAGAGTCAGACATAACTGTACGTCTGAAAAACAACAACAACAAGAAGTAATTCAGCATGGCTGAAGCAATGGTTAGTGTGTATGCTGGAATGGTGGCAAGTGAAGTAAGATGTAGAAACAGGAATATAAACATGCAAGAAGTTTGTTATTGGCCAAGACAGCCGTAATTTTTCCCTTTGCTTAACTAAATGTTGGAGTTACTACTGACTATAAGCCCTATACCTCTCTTTCCTTAGAGAAATTTAATTTTGAATTTTCTGCCGTCCTTTGTTGTTTAAATCTTCTATGTCTTTCTCAAAGACCTGGTAGCCATTCCTTTGAAATGTAATCATCAAAAAAGATAGTACTCTTATCTCATCTCTGTGGGAGAGTAGAAGATTAACTTGGGTCAGCAACAGTTAACACAGGTAGCCTAATCACATTGACTAAACTTCTCCCCTGATGTATTTTCCTTTAGCTCAGTTCTAGCATTTAAAATTCTTCTGTCTTTCCTTTGTTTTCAGTAAAGTTAAGTTCAATCTATCTCTCCTATTCCAACAGTGTTGATCCAATTACAATATCTTGAGTAAAGTCTTTCTTACCTATTTCACTCTTGTGCAATTTTGTCTTAACATTATTACTATAAAAACTTAAACTTACAGGAAAAAATAATCTACTCATATCAGTTAAATTTTACTGTATACAGTTTTTTCTATAAGTATGAATGTGTGTTTGGGCGGGGGGAGGTCTATACATATATTCTCTGGCCTGATAATAAGCGAAGCAGTTTGGATGTGTATGTGCAACACATCTTGTTGTTTGAAACAATAAATGTTCCAGAGACAAAAAGAAATAATATTGAGAAGTTTTAACATCAAGATTTTAGGTAGGCTGGCAAGGTCAGGCAATGCCTGCCTGTCACAAAATATTAATAAGGCCAAGAGTTTGTCATTTGATGGATAGACTCATAAGGACATGTCTCTGAAAGGATGCCAGAGATCAAAAGATCAGTTTGTGAAGAGGGAAAGGAAGTGGCAGATTGCAAGAATGATTAGCCAGATGTCCATACTTCAAAGTGTCTCTCCAAGAGAGGGTAACAGATAGTTACTGTCTTTCTCTGTAATTTCTTATACACAAATATCTTTCAGATGGGGCAAACTTTGACCCAAACTAATAACAGTAACAACAACAAAAAGTGTGTCTTATATAGTATTAATTTCTATTTGAATAAAGCATGGCTCTGGCTATGCTTTAGAAAAAGAATAGTCCTTTAGAAAAAGAACTGTCCTTTACAAAGGACAGTTTTCGTTAATACACAGTTTAAAGTATATGTCTCAGTTTAAAATATATTGACAGGGCTTTGAAAGATAAGGAAGTTATTTATAATTCTCTCAAAAATTCTCTTCTTTCTTTCCAATATAATGCTAATGTTAAAAAATTAAGCATCCAAAAAATTTCAACATTGAAGTCTATTGATATTTTGATTTCTACAGATTCAGCTTTCAAACTAAACTATATATCCTGAATACATCATTTAAGGATTAGTTTTGGGGAGGGGGTGGTCCTAAGATGGTGAAGAAATAGGACAGGGAGACCACTTTCTCCCTCACAAATTCATCAAAAGAACATTTCATCACTGAGTAAATTCCACAAAACAACTTTTGAATGCTGGCAGAGGACATCAGGCACCCAGAAAAGCAGATCATTGGCTTCAAAAACAGGTAGGAAAAAATATAAAAGACAAAAAAAGAGACAAAGGAGGTAGGGAGGGAGCTCCATCCTGGGAAGGGAGTCCTGTCCCAGGAAAAGACTCGTAAGAAGAGAGGTTTCTAAACACCAGGAAACATTCTTGCTGCCAAGTCTGTGGTGAGCCTTGGAAGCACAGAGGGCAACATAACAGGAAGGAAAAATAAATAAATAATTAAAACAACAGATTATGAGCCCAACAGTAACTCCTCCGGTGGAAAAGCAGCACGGACGCCTGCATCTTCCACTAGCAAGTAGGGGCTGGGCGGGGAGGTGCAAGAGGCTCAGGCTGCAATGTTTTTTAAGAATCTGGCCGGAAGGCCTCATGTGTGGCCAGCACAAACTAACTTGGGCTAGCAAACCAGATTGTACAATACCTACCACAGGAAACACTCAAACATAAAACACTGCCAGGACCATGCACAGAACGAAGGACAGAACGGAAACAGCAGCTGCAGAACATCCCCCTCTGGTGACAAGCAGCCAGAGCCTTAAGGGCTAGAAGGGGGCAATGGTAGCCCAAGAGAGACATTACCTACCAAAATACAGGCAGGCTTCTTTGCTAACTAAAACTTCTGAGGGTTCTGGACAGTCATCATCTGCCTAAGAAGGAACGCCAATGGTACACATAAAACTGAGCAGCAGGGAAAGGCGATAAGTCACAGTGACTGGGCTAGCCAAACTCCTGAGCTACTTGGACCTGAGAAGGGCACAAAATGCAGGCCCAACCAAATCCGTGCCTCTGAGGGCTTCCTGAGCACCAAGCCTGAGTGGCTTAGACCGGGTAGGTGCATGAAGCCTAGGGCCGGCCTCAGACAGTTCCCTGGGGGAGTAACGTAGAGCCTGAGTGGTATGCACAGTGAGCAGGGGCAAGCCCAATGTGGATAAGACACTGCAAGCACACGGCAGTAATATTTGTTTGCAGCATCCCTCCCTCCACACAACGTGATTCAACAAGTGAGACCAAAAAAAAAAGTGTCCACCAACACCCTCCCTGTGTCAAGACAGAAATCAGACACTGAAGAGACCAGCAAACAGAAGTTAAACAGAGGGAACCACCTTGGAAGTGACCCCACACTGCCCAAAGCACCAGAGAAAGGGCCAGATATGTCTTTACTATTTTTATGATTATTCTTTTATTTTTTTGAGTTGATGTTGTTGCATGATTCTTTTTTCTTTTTTCTTTTTTTAATTTTCTTAATTTTTTTTTTAGTTTTTAACCAATTTTTATATTAAAATGGTAGATACAGTGGTTACATTAAATACCAGGAAATGTATGTCATGATAAAAGACTTAAAAATATACAGTTCAAACTGGGGTTGTTATTAATTAAAATCTATCACTGGTAAATTAAATCAATTAATTTCCCGACCACTATTAAAAGCCACAAAGATTCGGCCTGAAAGTACAATGTACCCTGCTCCCTATACCTTCCTTTATAGAGTCATGTTTCTTTTTTTTTTAATTGGTTTTTATTTTTTTAATTTAAAACTTTATTCCATTTTACAACACCACAATTTTCTTAAATTTTTAAGTCCTCTATTTCTCTAATTTTTATTTTTATACCCTACTATTACTTTCAAAAATAAAAAGACCCTATTTTTAAAGTAAATGCTATATATAGTCTTTTTTTGGTTGATGCTCTTGTTTTTTAATAATTCTTGTGGCTTTGTTTTGGTTTTGTTTTGTTTTTTGTTTTGTTTTGTTTTTCTTCTTCTTCTTTTCTTTAATATTGTATTTTTGAAAATCCAATCTCTACTCCAGATTTTTAATGTTTGCTATTTGGTATTTGTTGTCAATTTTGTACATTTAAAAACCCAATCTTCAGTATCCAATTTTACCTGAGAGTGAGATTACTGGCTTGGCCACTCTCTCCTCATTTGGACTCTCCTTTTTCTCCACCAGGTAGTCTCTGTCTCCTCTAGCCCCCTTCTCTTCTCTACCCAACTCTGAATCTCTGTGTGTTCCAGATGATGAAGAACACTCAGGGAACTGATTGCTGGCTGGATCTGTTTCTTTCCTTTTCATTTCCCTCTTTTATCCTCTTGGCCACCTGTGTCTACTTCCTCCTTCTCCTCTTCCCTGTACAACTCCGTGAACACCTCTGAGTGGTCCAGATTGTGAGGCACACATAAGGAAGTGATTACTGGCTAGCTTGCTCTCTCCTCTTTTGATTCCACCTCATCTCATTCCAGTTGCCTCTAACTACCCCCTCCCTCTTCACTTCTAGTGTAACTCAGTGAACCTCTCTGGGTGTCCCTCAATGTGGAGAAACGTTTCATCTTTACCCTAGATGTTTTATCATTGGTGCTGTATAGATGGAGAAGTCTTGAGGCTATTGTAAAAGTAAAACTGAAAACAAGAAGCAGGAGGCTTAAGTCCAAATCCTGAGAATATCAGAGAAATCCTGAATCCAAGGAACATTAATCGATAGGAGCTTATCAAATGTCTCCATACCTACACTGAAACCAAGCACCACCCAAAGGTGAACAAGTTCCAGGGCAAGACATAGCACACAAATTCTCCAGTAACACAGAAATACACCCCTGAGCTTCAATATAAAGGCAGTTCAAAGTTATCCCCAAACCACTGATGTCTCATAACCCATTACTGGACACTTCATAGCACTCCACAGAGAAGAAATCCAGCTCCACCCATCAGAACTCCAACACAAGCCTCCCTAACCAAGAGACCTTGACAAGCCACTGATACAACCCCACCCACAGTGAGGAAACTCCATAATAAAGAGAACTCCACAAATTCCCAGAATATAAAAAGGCCACCCCAAACGCAGCATATAACCAAGATGAAGAGACAGAGGAATATCCAGCAGGTAAAGGAACAGGAGAAATGCCCACCAAACCAAAAAAAAAGAGGAACAGATAGGGAATCTGCCTGAGAAAGGATTCTGAATATTGATAGTGAAAATGATTCAAAAATCTTGAAATCAAAATGGAATCACAGATAAATAGCCTGGAGTCAAGGATTGAGAAGATGCAAAAAAGGTTTAACAAGGACCTAGAAGAAATAAGAAAGTCAATATATAATGAATAATGCAATAAATTAGATCAGAAACACTCTTGAGGCAACAAATAGTAGAGTTTCAGAGGCAGAAGATAGGATTAGTGAAATAGAAGATAGAATGGTAGAAATAAATGAATCAGAGAGAGAAAAAAAAACTAATTAAAAGAAATGAGAACAATCTCAGAGACCTCCAGGACAGTGTTAAATGTCCCAACATTCGAATTACAAGAGTCCCAGAAGAAGACAAAAAGAAAGACCATGAGAAAATACTTGAGGAGATAATAGTTGAAAACTTCCCTAAAATGGGGAAGGAAATAATCACCCAAGTCCAAGAAACCCAGAGAGTCTCAAACAGGATAAACCCAAGGCGAAACACCTCAAGACATATATTAATCAGATTAACAAAGACCAAACACAAAGAACAAATATTAAAAGCAGCAAGAGAAAAACAACAAATAACACATAAGGGAATTCCCATAAGGATAACTACAGATCTTTCAATAGAAACTCTTCAGGCCAGGAGGGAATGGCAAGACATACTTAAAGTGATGAAAGAAAATAGCCTACAGCCCAGATTACTGTACCCAGCAAGGATCTCATTCAAATATGAAGGAGAAATCAAAAGCTTTACAGACAA
>SJYC01072931.1:0-44711 GCA_006408675.1 Madoqua kirkii
GCAGTCATTTTTTTATTCTGAAACTTTAAAATTCATTGATTAACTCTAGTAGTTTTTTGATGATGTTGTTATGGTTTACTATACATATTATCATATCATCTGCACAGTGACAGATTTACTTATTTGGCAATTTGGATTCTTTTTAAATCTTTTTCTTCTCTGATTGCCATAGTTAGGACTTAAGAAACTATGTTCAATAAAAGTGAAGAGAGTGGGCATCTTTGTATTTTTCCTGATCTTGGAGAAAATGCTTTCAATTTTTCACCATTGAGGCATAATTGCACTGGGTTTGTCATACATGGTCTTTATTATTTTGAGATAGGTTCTCTGTATGCCTTTCTAGATAGTTTTTACTGTGAATTGGTGCTGAATTCCATCAAAAGTTTTTTCTGAACCTATTGAGATGATCATATGATTTTTATTCTTCAATCTGTTACAGTGATGTAGCACATTGATTGATTTGCATATACTGAAGAATCCTTGCATCTCTGGAGTAAATTCCACTTGATCATAATCCTGTTGATGTATTGTTAGAATCTGTTTGCTAGTATTTTGTTGATGATTTTTGTGTCTATGTTCATTAGTGATATTAGCAGTTAGTTTTCTTTTATATGATAATTTTGTCTTATTTTGGTGTAAGGGTGATGGTGGCCTCATAAAATGAACCTGGGAGTCTTCTTCCCTCTGTAAGTTTTTGTAAGAATTTGAGAAGGATGAATATTAGCTCTTCTCTAAATGCTTGATAGAATTTACCTATGAAACCATTTGATCCTGGACTTTTGGTCACTGGAATATTTAATCACAGTTTCAATTTCCTTACTTGTCATTGGTCTGTTATATTTTTTATTTCTTTTTGGTTCATTCTTGGAAAGCTGTATCTTTAGGAGAATTTGTCAATTTATTGCCATATAGTGGTTTGTAGTAGTCTCTTCTGATCCTTTGTATTTCTGTCTGTTATAGACACCTGGTTTGTTGTTTTTTGTTTTTTTAGGTTTTTACCTTTTTTCCCTGCTCTTCTGGTTTGTTTTGCTTTGTTATTGTTGTATCATTCTCATTTTTATAATACATTAATTTGTCAATTTATTGCCATATAGTGGTTTGTAGTAGTCTCTTCTGATCCTTTGTATTTCTGTCTGTTATAGACACCTGGTTTGTTGTTTTTTGTTTTTTTAGGTTTTTACCTTTTTTCCCTGCTCTTCTGGTTCTGTTTTGCTTTGTTATTGTTGTATCATTCTCATTTTTATAATACATTTTAACTAATTAACTTTATTTTTATCCATTGCTATTATTCTATTTTTTGTATCTATTACGGGTTGTTGTTGTTGTTGTTTTTGCCATGCAGTTTACAGGTCTTGATTCCCAGGATGGAGGTCAGGTCTGAGCTCCCATTGTGGGAGCACCAAGTCCAAATCAGCAGACTAACAGAGAACCTCAGACTGCAGGGAATATTAATTGGTGTGAGCTGTCCCAGAAGTCCTTATCTTAGCACCAAGATACTACTCCACCCAAATGCCTGCAAACTCCAGTGATGAATGCCTCAGGCCAAACAAAATGCAAAATGGGAACACAAATCCATGCATCAAGAAAAATGTGAGGATGAAACTAATATTGTACAAGCAAAGGAGCAAGGTAAAAGTTACAAGTCCAAATAAATGTAGAAAGAACAGACAAACCATCTAAAATAATAATAATAATCCAGAGCAATGATAGTAAAGATAGTCCATCTTAAATCTGAGAAATAGAATGGAGGCACAAATTGAGAAAATACAAGAAATATTCAACAAGGTCAAGATCTCCCTAAGATGGGAATGGCTACACATTCCAGTATATATATTTTTTAATGCCAAAAATATTTTGTATTGGTATAGAGCCAATTAACAATGTTGTGGTAGTTTCAAGTGAATAGCGAACGGATTCAGCCATACATATATTCATTCTCAACTAAACTATCATCCCATCCTGTATGACACATAACATTGAGCAGAATTTCATGTGCTATGTGCGTGTTGCTATGTTGATTCTTGCAATTCCATTTTTCTTTTTCAAAATTGCTTTGGTTATTCAGGGACTTTGGTTCTTAAATCTGAGAAATAGAATGGAGGCACAAATTGAGAAAATACAAGAAATATTCAACAAGGTCAAGATCTCCCTAAGATGGGAATGGCTACACATTCCAGTATATATATTTTTTAATGCCAAAAATATTTTGTATTGGTATAGAGCCAATTAACAATGTTGTGGTAGTTTCAAGTGAATAGCGAACGGATTCAGCCATACATATATTCATTCTCAACTAAACTATCATCCCATCCTGTATGACACATAACATTGAGCAGAATTTCATGTGCTATGTGCGTGTATGCTATGTTGCTTCAGTTGTGTCTGACTCTGTGTGATACAATGGACTGTAACCCATGAGGATCCTTTGTCCATGGGGTGGAGTCTCCAGGCAAGAACACTGGAGAGTGTTGACATGCCCTCCTCCAGTGGATATTCCTGACCCAGGGATTGAACCTGCATCTCCTGCACTGCAGGTGGACTATTTACCATTGAGCCACCGGGGAAGAACACCATGTGCTATGCAATGTCTTTGTTGATTATTCATTTTAAATATAGCAGTGTGTATGATCTTCCTAAATTCTCTCACTATCCCTTCCCCCAACCCCTACACTAGCAACCATTAATTTGTTTTCTAATTCTGTTCTCTAAGTACGTTCATTTGAATCATTTCTTTCAGATTCTACTTACATAAGGAATGCTGTATATTTCTCCTTCTGTGTCTGACTTACTTCACTCAATATGACACTCTCTATGACACATCCATGTTGCTGCAAATGGCATTATTTCATTCTTTTTAGTGGCTGAGTAATATTCCATTGAATATATGTACCACTCCTCTTTAGTCACCCCTCTGTTGATGGACATTCAGGTGGCTTCTGTGTCTTGGCTATTATAAATGCTGCCATAAAGAACAATGGATGCATGTATCTCTTGGGGTAATTTTTTTTCCTATGGATGTATGCCCAGGAATGCATTTCAGGGTCATATGGTAGTTCTATTTTTAGCTTTTTAAGGAATATCCACACTGTTCTCCATAGTGGCTGTACCACTCACTTTTCTACCAGCAGTGTAGGAGGATTTCCTTCTTTCTACACCCTTTCCAGCATTTCTTGTTTGTGGAATTTTTATGGTAACCCATTCTGACAGGTGTAGTTTTGATTTGCATTTCTCTAACAATAATCAATGTTGAACATCTTTTCATGCCCTCTTTAGAAAAATGTCTATTCAGATCTTCTTCCCATGTTTTGAGTTGGTTGTTTGTTTTGATGTTACCGTTATATGTTGTGTGCAAATTTTGGAGCTGAATCCCCTATCAGGCGCGTAGTCACATCATTTACAATATTTTCTCCCAGTCTGTGAGGGTTGCCTTTGCATTTTGTTTATTGTTTCTGTGGATGTGCGAAAACTTTTAAGTAGGCCCCATTTGCTTATTTTGCTTTTATATCAATTTTTCTGGAAGATGGACTGAAAAGAAAAATGTTACTGTGATTTTTATTGAAGAATGTTCTGCCTATGTTTTACTCTAAGTGTTTTATAGTGTCTGATATAACATTTAGGTCTTTATTCCATTTTGATCTTACTTTTGTGTATGGAGTTAAGGAATGATCCAACTTCTTTTTTTTTTTTTTTTAATAGGTGGCTGTCCAGGTTTCCCAGCACTACTTGATGAAGAGACTGTTTTTCCAACATTGTGTAGTCTTGCTTCCTTTGTCATAGATTAATTGGCCATAGGTGCATGAGCTTGTTTCTTGGTTTTCTATTCTGTTCAATTAATCCACATGTCTATTTTTGTGTCAATATCATGCAGTTTTGATGACTGTAGCTTTGTAGTATAGTCTGAAGTCAGGGAGACCTGATTCTTGCAATTCCATTTTTCTTTTTCAAAATTGCTTTGGTTATTCAGGGACTTTGGTGCCTCCACACAAATTCTGAGATTTTTTCTTTTTTGCTCTGGTTCTGTGAAAAATTCCATTGGTAATTTGATAGAGATTCCATTGAATCTGTAGATTTACTTGCATAATATTGTCATTTTGACTATATTGATTCTTCCAATCCACAAATATGATATATCTTTCCAACTGTTTATGTCTTCCTCTATTTTTGTCATTGGTATCTTATAGTTTTGGAGTACAGATGTGTTTTCCCCTTAGGTTTATTCCTAGATATCTTATTCTTTTTGATGTAACGGTAAATGCAATTGATTTTTTTTTTTAATTTAGCCCCAACTCTTTGAGGGCCATGGACTGTAGCCTCCCAGGCTCCTCTGTCCATGGAATTCTCCAGGCAAGAATACTGGAGTGGGTTGCCATTCCCTCCTCCAGGGAATCTTCCCAACCTAGGGAGCAAACCTGGGTCTCCTGCACTGCAGGCAGATTCTTTACTATCTGAGCCACCAAGGAAGCTAATATTAAAAATTTATTCATTGTTTTTCTGAAATTCAAATTTCTTTCCTTTTAAATTTATTTATTTTTTTAATTTAAAGATAATTGTTTTACAGAATTCTGTTGTTTTCTGTCAAACATCAACATGAATCAGCCAAACAGCCAATTTTTTTTCTTCTGATCTTTCATTGTTCATGTACACAGATGCAACAGATTTCTGTCTATTAATTTTGAAACCTGCATCTTTACCAAATTCATTAATGACTACTAGTAGTTTTCTGGTAGAATCTTAAGCATCTTCTACGTATAGTATTATATCATTCACAAATAGCAACTGTTTAACATCTTCTTTTCCAATTTGGATTCACCTTACTTCTTTTTCTTCTCTGATTGCTCTAGTTAGGACCTCAAAAACTATGTATGTTTAATACAAGTGATGATAATGGACATCCTTGTCCTGTTTCTGATCTTAAAAAGAATGCTTTCAACTTTTCACCATTGAACATGATGCTACATGTAGGTTTTTCATATATGGCCTTTATTATGTTGAGGTATGTACCCTCTATACTCACATTCTGAAGAATTTTTATCATATGTGAGTGATCAATTTTGTCAAAAGCTTTTTCTGCACCTATTGAGATGATCGCATTGATTGTTTTGCAAATGTTGAAAACTCCTTGCATTAATGGGATGATGTTTTTCATATATGGCCTTTATTATGTTGAGGTATGTACCCTCTATACTCACATTCTGAAGAATTTTTATCATATGTGAGTGATCAATTTTGTCAAAAGCTTTTTCTGCACCTATT
Source organism: Madoqua kirkii (assembly GCA_006408675.1). Taxonomy (NCBI): domain Eukaryota; kingdom Metazoa; phylum Chordata; class Mammalia; order Artiodactyla; family Bovidae; genus Madoqua; species Madoqua kirkii. The sequence goes on from SJYC01072931.1 coordinate 5,254, forward strand.
GAGATGATCGCATTGATTGTTTTGCAAATGTTGAAAACTCCTTGCATCAATGGGATGAATCTCACTTTATCATGGTGTATGATCTTTTTAATTTATTGTTGGATAAGGAATGTCAGTATTTTGTTGAGGATTTTTGGCCTCTATGTTCAGCAGTGATATTGATTTCTAATTTTCTTGTGTGTGTGTGTGTGTGTGTGTGTGTGTGTGTGTGTGTGTGTGTGTATGATATCTTTGTCTGGTTTTGGTATCAGGATTATGATGGATTTTCAGATGTCAACTATTCTCTAAAAGTTTTATAAGATCCACCTGTGAGGCCCTTGGGTCCTGGACTTTTGTTTGCTGGGAGGTTTTAATCATGGTTTTAATCTCTGTGCTTGTGGTTGGTTTGTTCATATCTTCTGTTTCTTCCTGATACAGTCTAAGAAGAACTGTGTCTTTTTAAGAATTTTTCCATTTTTTTCCAGATAGTCTATTTTATTGGCAAACAGTTGTTCATTCTTATTGTTGTTATTCAGTTTCTCAGTGGTGTACAACTTTTTGCAAACCCTTAGACTGCAGCACACTAAGTTCCCTGTCTTTCAGCATATCCCAGAGTTTACTTAAACTCATGTCCATTGAGTCAGTGATACCATTCAACCATACCATCTTCTATCATCCCCTTCTCCTCCTGCCTTCATTCTTTCCCAGATAAGGGTCTTTTCTAATGTGTCAGTTCATCACATAATGGGGACAAAGTATTGGAACTTCAGCATCAGTTCTTCCAGTGAACATTCAGGGCTCATTTCCATTAGGATTGATTGGTTTGATCTCTTTGCAGCCCAGTGGACTCTCAAGAGATATCCCCAGCACCACAGTTTGAAGACATCAATTATTCAGCACTGAGCCTTCTTCATTGTCCAGTTCTCACATCTGTATATGACTACTGGAAAAAGCATAGCTTTTACCATACTGACCTTTGTCAGCAAATTAATATATCTGCTTTTTAATATGCCGCTTGTCATTGCTTTACTTCTAAAAAGCAAATGTCTTCATTTCATGGCTGCAGTCATTGTCCACAGTGATTTTTGATCCCAAGAAATCAAATTCTGTCCCTGTATTCACAGATTCACCATCTATTTTCCATGAAGTGAGAGATCAGATGCCATGATCTTCCTTTTTTGAATGTTGAGTTTTATGCGAGGTTTTTCCCTTTGCTCTTTCACAACTTCATCAAGAGGCTCTTTAGTTTCTCTTCACTTGCTGCCACGAGGGTGGTGTCATCTGCATATCTGAGGTTTGAAGCCTTTGCCCTACTTCATTATGTGCTCCAAGACCAAATCTGCCTTTTGCTCCAGGTATCTCTTAACTTCCTACTTCTGCATTCCAGTCCCTATGATGAAAAAGACATTTTTCTGAGTGTTAGTTCCAGAAGGTCTTGAAGGTATTCATAGAACTGTTCAGCTTATTCAACTTCAGCTAAGTGGTTGGGGCATAGACTTGGAAAACTGATATTGAATGGTTTGCCTTGGAAACAAATCTAGATCGTTCTGTCATTTTTGAGATTTCAATCAAGTACTCCATTTTGGACTCCTTTTTTTTTTTTTTTTTTTTTACTATTAAGGCTACTCCATTTCTTCTAAGGGATTCTTGCCCATGGTAGTAGATATAATGGTCATATAAATTAAGTCCACCCATGGCCGTCTATTTTAGTTCACTGATTTCTAAAATGTCAGTGCTTACTCTTGCCATCTCACTTTGACCATTTCCAACTTAGTTGATACATGGACCTAACATTCCAGATTCCTAGGCAATACCGTTCTTTACAGCACCAGACTTTGCTTCCACCACTTGACACATCCACAACTGGCTGTCATGTCCACTTTCACTCAGCATTTTCATTCCTTATAGAGCTATATCTCCACTCTTCTCCAGTAGCACGTCCAATACCTATTAACCTGTGGGGATTCATCTTTCAGATTCATATCTATTGCCTTTTCATACTATTCATGGAGTTCTCAAAGCAAAATGGTGAAGGGTTTTGCCATTCTCTTCTCCAGTACCACTTTTTGTGACCTCTCTATGGCCCAACATGCCATGGTTCATAGTTTATTAAGTTATTAAAAGCTGTGATCCATGTGATCATTTGGTCTGTTTTCTGTTATTGTGGTTTTCATTCTGTCTGCTCTCTAATGGATAAAGATAAGAGGTTTGTGCAAGATTCCTGATGGCAGGAGTCAACAGTGGAGAAAACTTGGTCTTGCTCTGGTGGGCAAGGCCATGCTCAGTAAATATTTAATTCAATTTTATGCTAATAAGTGGTGCTGTGTTCCCTCCTCAGAGGTTGGCCTAAGTCCAAACTATGTTAGGGGTAATGGCAACCTCCTCCAAAAGGACTTATGCCAGCATATGCCTCCCAGTACTATTGCTGCCAGTGCCCCTGATTCCTTGACAAGTCACTGTTGACACAGTCCTCCACTGGAAGCCCCCAAAGACTCACAGGCAGGTCTGGCTCAGTCTTTTGTGGAATCAATGCTACTTTCTCCTGGGTCTTGGTGCACACGAGGTTTTGTTTGTGCCCTCCAAGAGTCTCTGTTTTCCCAGTCTTGTGGGAGGTCTGCAATCAAATCCCACTGACTGTCAAAGTCAGATTCCCTGGGGGATTTTCAGTCCCTTTGATGGATCCTCAGGTTGGGAAGTTTAGTGTGAGACCCAGAATTTTTGCAACAGTGTGAGAACTTTTGTCTAATTGTTCTTCAGCTTGTAGATCACCCACCTGGGGGAACTATGAAGACCTTCAGGGGGCCTAATGGAGACCTCTTGCAAGAGGGCTTATGCCACATGTCATGTCTCCCAGCACTGCTGCTGTGCTGTCCCTGTAGTAGGCACTGCTGACCCATGTCTCCACAGGAGATTCTCAAACAGTCAAAGGCAAAACTGGCTTTTGTGTGAGTCAAGGCTTCTTTCCCTGAACCCTGGTATGCACAAAATTCTGTTTGTGCCCTCAAGGGTTTCTGTTTGGTATGAGATTTTATTTTAAACTGATTGTGCCTCTCCTACTGTCTTGTTGTAACTTTGTGACTCTATGAACTGTAGCACACCAGGCTTCCCTGTCCTTCACTGTCTCTGAAGCTTGCTCAAACTTATGTCCACTGAGTCAGTGATGCCATCCAGCCATCTCACCCTCTGTTGTCCCCTTCTCTTACTGCCTTCAATGTTTCCCAGCATCAAGGTCTTTTCTAGTGAGTTAGCTCTTTGTATCAGGTTAAAGTGAAAGAAACAGATCTAATATGCAGTAATAATTGACTCTTCCTTATTACATCACCAAACTGACAGGAAGCCACCACACATTTCCAATGGTAAGTGTCCTTGTTGTTGTTGTTCAGTTGCTCAGTCATGTCCATCACTTTTTGACCCCATGGACTACAGCTTGCCAGGCTTTATAGTCCTTCATTATCTCCCAGAGTTTGCTCAAATTCATGTACATTGACTCAATGATGCCATCCAACAATTTCATCTACAATTGCTCCCTTCTCCTCCTGCCTTCAGTCTTTCCAGCATCAGGGTCTTTTCCAGTGAGTTAGCTCTTCACATCAGGTGGCCAAAGTATTAGAACTTAGACTTCAATACGGATCCTTCCAATGAATACTCAGGATTGATTTCCTTTAGAATTGATTAGCTAGATCTTCTTGCTGTCTATGGGACTCTCAAGCATCTTCTTCAGCATCATAGTTTGAAAATATCAGTTCTTCAGTACTTAACCTTCTTTATGGTCCAACTCTCATATCCGTACTTGACTATTGGGAAAATCATAGCTTTGACTATATAGATATTTGTTGGCAAAGTAATGCCTCTGCTTTCTAATACTCTGTCTAGGTTTGTCATAGCTTTTTCTTCCAAAGGACAAGTGTCTTTTAATTTCTTCAGTGATTTTGGAGTCGAAAAAAATAAAGTCTGTCACTGTTTTCATTCCCCATCCCACCCTCCAATCTATTTGCTGTGAAGTGATGGAATAGATGCCATGATTTAAATTTTTTGAATGTTGAGTTTTAACCCAGCTTTTTCATTCTCCTTTTTCACCTTCATCAAGAGGACCTTTAGTTCCACTTCACTTTCTGCCATTAGAGTGGTGCTATCTGCATATCTGAATTTATCAATATTTCTCCCAGCAATCTTGAATCTAGCTAAAGCGTCATCCAGCCCAGCTTTTTCCATGATATACTCTGCATATAAGTTAAGTAAACAGGGTGATAATATACAGCTTTTATATACTCTTTTCCTGACTTGGAACTGGTCAATCATTCCATGTCTGGTTCTAACTGTTGCTTCCTATCTCTTTAGGAATCTTCCACAGTTTGTTGTGAGCCACAGTCAAAAACTTTAGCATTGTCAATAAAGCAGTGAAAATTGCTCAGTCATGTCTGGCTCTTTGTGAACCCTTGGACTGTAGCCTGCCATGCTACTCTGTCCATGAAATTCCCCAGCAAGAATACTGGTGTGGGTAGCCTTTCCCTTTTCCAGTGGATTTTCCTAACCCAGGAATCAAATCCAGGTCTCCCACATTGCAGGCATATTCTTACCAACTGAGCCACCATTGAAGGCCACCAATAAGTTTGGTCTCCCTTTTATAAATCTAGCTTGAACACGTGGAAGTTATTGGTTCATGTACAATTGTCCTAGAAATGGGGAAGGGGGGGGTCGGGAGAGGGGGGAAAGGCAGGAATCTTTGAGTCCAAATGCTTCCTGTTTCTCATTATGTTTCATTAAAATAAAATAAACTGTGCAGATAAGAAATCCCCATATGCTCTGACCCCAAGATACTTCTGATCTAAGGTAAATATGGACAAAAATCCCTCTTCTCCTAGGGAAAATAGAGCTGGGATAAAAATCAGGAATATAATCACAAACTCCTTCCCAAGGGAATGATTCACCTTATTATTTGTATGCCTTCATAAACAGCTTGACAAGGAAACCCTGGGCAGTAGGACCTCACCTTTCTGTCTCCTCTCCTTCTGAGAGCCTATTCTGGCTTAAATAAACCCTCACTACACTTTCTGCTTCATCTCTGAATTACTTTACAGTGAAGCAAGAACTTGAAAAGTCACCAAAATCACAAATCATATTTGGCTCAAAAATATATTTTATTTCACAGAAAAACTTGTTTTGTTTTTAATCAACTCAATTATAAATATCAAAAGTTTTTGAAATTCACAGAAAAATTAAATTCTCTGCTTCATCTTGACAATTCAGATAACCTGAAAAATTGTTCCCATGATTATATATCACAACAGCCAATTGTAGCTCCTGGACTCTACTCCATTCAGACATACTTGTTACAGTCCCAGCCTTTCCCTATTGAATCTTTGATATTCATGAATGTATTAGTGGAAGTTTAGAGCACATGTTGACAGAGATGAAAATTTAAAGGATTTACTAAGAATATAGAGGAATTCTGCTATTTTTGTGGATTTTAATAAATTTTAGCTTTAGCATAGTTAAAAGGTGCATCATGGAACAAGAGATCAAATTACCCACATTCACTGGATCATAAAAACAGCGAGAGAATTCCTGGGGAAAAAAATCTACTTCTGCTTCATTAACTACACTAAAACTTTTGACTGTGTGGATCACAGCAAACTGTAGAAAATTCTCCAAGGGATAGGAATACCAGACCACCTTACCTGCCTCCTAAGAAATCTATGTGCAGTTCAAGAACTGACAGTTAGAACTGGAACAATGGGCTGGTTCAAAATTGGGAAAGTAGTGCATCAAGACTGTATATTGTTACCTTGCTTATTTAACTTATATGCAGAGTGCGTCATGTGAAATGCCAGACTGGATGAAACACAAGCTGGAATCAAGATTGCTGACAGAGATATCAATAATCTCAGATATCCAGATGTGGAGAAAGTGAAGAGGAACTAAACAGCCTCTTGATGAAGATAAAAGAGGAGATTGGAAAAGCTTGCTTAAAACTCAACATTTAAAAAACTAAGATAATGACATCCAGCTCTATCACTTCATGGCAAATAGATGGGGAAACAATGAAAACAGTGAGAGGCATTATTTCTGGGGGCTCGCAAATCACTGCACATGGTGACTTCCACCATGAAATTAAAAGACAGTTGTTCTTTGAAAGAAAAGCTATGACAAATCTAAACAACATATTAAAAACCAGAGATATTACTTTGCCAAAAAAAATGTTCCATCTAGTCAAAGCTATCTTTTTCCCAGAAATCATTTATGGATGTGAGAGTTGGACCATAAAGAAAGCTGAGTGCCAAAGAATTTATGCTTTTGAACTGTGGTGTTAGAAAAGATTCTTGAGAGTCCCTTGGACAGCAAGGAGATCAAACCAGTCAATCTAAAGGAAATCAGTCATGAATATTCATTGGAACAATTGATGTTGAAGCTGAAGCTACAATATTTCTGCCACCTGTTGTGAAGAACTGACTCATTAGAAAAGACCCTGATACTGAAGAAGTTTGAAGGCAGGAGGAGAAGGGGATGACTGGAGAAAGGATGGTTTGATGGCATCACTGGTTTGATGGACATAAGTTTAAGCAAGTTCTAAGATTTGGTGATGGACAGCGAAGCCTGGCATGCTACAATGTATGGGGTCTCAAAGAGTTGGACATGACTAAGTAACTGAACTGAACTGAACTGAACTGAGCTGAACTGAACTGAACTGAACTGAGCATCATGGTATTTTGTTAGTCTGTTAAATCTAGAACCAACATACATGATTGCTGTGTATCCAAACTTCACCAAGCTATAGTAAACACTCAAATTCAGGGAGACAGAAGAATATGAAGAGGTACTATGAACACCTGAAAGAATTTTCCAAAGTAGAAGAAACTTGAATTCTTCTCTCCACTAAAATATTTCCTCTTGCACCACTTGCCTTAGAACGTTTTGTAGGGGAGTAAAGTTTGCTACCAAACATATCACTTTGGTATGTGGGTTATTTATATATTAAAAGTGTCAAATCTCAAAGACTTGGGAAGAAATTTGACCTTGCCTCTAACTACCTAAAAATAAATTTAGATAGAGAGCCTGTTGGCAGAATAGAGTTCTCACCAGAGACACATGCAAGGTATGTGAACTAGATGTTTTGAGGGAAATTCAACAGGGTGTAAAGATTGGAGTCCACTCTGTGTCCTATGGTCTCTGAGTGGAACAGGAAACAGGTTTACCAAATTTTTGCTTTTGCATCTCCATATGAATTGTCTTCTTCCTCTTTGAACTCCCAAAACTCTATTCCCAAAATCATCTTTTGTCTTCAGCTTAAGATCATATTTAAGGTAAGAGTTCCAACCATTTTGGCAAGTTATCCCATTTTCCTGGATCTCTTCCATGTGTATAAGCTATGAAAATTTAAATAACTTCTTTTCTCCTGTTAATTTTTCTCATGCCAATTTATTATAATAGTTAGAAGAACCTATGTGTAAAAAGAAAATTTTCTTCTTCCCAAGCATTAGCAATATGCTTCCACGCCTTCAACCCTATCTATGCTAAAACATCATCCATTAGGCTTCACCTTTGGGAAGACTAGATTATCTCTGCATCTCCATCTCAGTTTATTATTTCTAAGCAAAGGCCATAGAGATATCCAAGCAATTAAACCTCCAGAAAGTTTAGAGATATACTTCCAAGAAAGTAAAAAATCACAGACAACATTCAAATTCAAAGTTTTTTATCTCCTTAAACAACAATAGCAATAAAAGGTCTGATTTTAATTGCTAGTTTATGTGCAAAAATTTAAAACATAATTTGCTTATTATTCTATGGAAATTTAATTTCAGAGAAATTCCTACCCTGTTACAAGGTATCTTATATGCATACAACCATATGCAGCCTCAAAATTTTCTAAAGCCTATGTTGCTGGTCAACTCCTATCTTGCAGAATTAGATTTGTCTACACTGATGGACAAAGAAGTTTCTATTAATATATGACCAGTAAAGCAAATCATTGCTTTTTCTACAACTTCAAAGTAAGTCTTAAGGAATGACATGTTAGTGACAATTATATATACTGTTTCTATATTTTTCAAACTAGGTTATGTTTAGACACAGACATCCTAGGAATATCAGTGACTTCACTAATCAAAGCTCATTTCTCACTCAGATAAAGCCCACAGCAGATCTGAACAAAGATTCCAGTTGATGACTCAACCTCTCACCTCTATATGGACATACACAATCACAATCACTGTGGACTGAGAATATACCCTTAGTTAGAAAACACTACTGTCCTGAAGTTGCATACATGATTTGTCAACTGAAAAAAAAAAAATCTACAGAGCCCTGGGGGACTGCTTTGAAGAGGTAAGGAGAAGCCAGCATATATAGAAGTTTTGTAAAAAGGGCAAGGTTGTTAGAATACAATAATAATCAAAACAATATAATGATAATCAAAAGATTACTATTAATTAAAGAAAACAAAATATCTCATTAATTACATTAGCACTTTTCTATGTATGGGAAGATGCAAGACTGTGGGATCACTGAAATCTTTACTTTGATGTGCACCTTATCTATTTAGAACCAGTATCCTCTTCTTTCCATCTTCAGTCTTCTTGGATGCGTTGCTGGGAACAGCTGCAATGGCTGATGGCTTGATGATGGGCATCTTGTTTGTTTATATTGAGTTCCCTCAGGGGTCACCATCAGGCTGATTACAGTAGCTTAAATCTTGATGGTTGAAACATCCTGTTTACTGAAATGACATATGGCATTCTTAGTCCACAATTTCACATTGCAATTCATTGCAAAGCAATTCACATCCTCATGTCTACCTTTAAAGAAGACAGTGAAGCGTAATACCACTTTTATGCCAAGAAGGAGAATATGTGCCTTGGTGAAGAGCAATGACTGACACTATTCCCTTTTTTTATTTCTAAATAGATGTTTCCATTGTTGTTTAACTTGTTTCTCTCTAAGCCATGAATATTTTGCTTTTATAATAGAAATGTCCATTTTGGTGGATTATATAATTGTAGGGAAAGACTAAATCAGGATTTATATTCAAATCTAAATAGTTGGATCTAAGTAGCACCCTAAGATCCAAGATTTAGAATTCAATTTTGTGGGGTAAAGGAGGGTTGCTCAAGAGGGAGATGATATCAGTTTAGTTCAGTCACTCAATCGTGTCTGACTTTTTGTGACTCCATAAATTGCAGCAAGTCAGACCTCGCTGTCCATCACCAACTCCCAGAGTTCACTCAAACTCACGTCCATCAAGTTGATGATGCCATCCAGCCATCTCATCCTCTATCGTCCCCTTCTCCTCCTGCCCCCAATCCCTCCCAGCATCAGAGTCTTTTCCAGTGAGTCAACTCTTCGTGTGAGGTGGCCAAAACAAAGTATCGGAGTTTCAGCTTCAGCATCATTCCTTCCAAAGAATACCCAGGACTGATCTTCAGAATGGACTGGTTGGATCTCCTTGCAGTCCAAGGGACTCTCAAGAGTCTTCTCCAACACCACAGTTCAAAAGCATCTATTCTTCCGTGCTCAGCTTTCTTCATAGTCCAACTCTCACACCCATACTTGACTACTGGAAAAATCATAGCCTCGACTAGATAGACCTTTGTTGGCAAAGTAATGTCTCTGCTTTTGAATACGCTACCTACATTGGTCATAGCTTTCCTTCCAAGGAATAAGCGCCTTTTAATTTCATGGCTGCATTCACCATCTGCAGTGATTTTGGAGCCCCCCCAAAATGAAGTGTGATACTGTTTCCACTGTTTCCCTATCTATTTCCCATGAAGTGATGGGACCGGATGCCATGATCTTCATTTTCTGAATGTTGAGCTTTAAGCCAACTTTTTCACTCTCCTCTTTCACTTTCATCATTTTCTGCCATAAGAGTAGTGTCATCTGCATATCTGAGGTTATCGATATTTCCCCTCACAATCTTAATTCCAGCTTGTGCTTCTTCCGGTCCAGCATTTCTCATGATGTACTCTGCGTAGAAGTTAAATAAGCAGGGTGACAATATACAGCCTTGACATACTCCTTTTCCTATTTGGAACCAGTCTGTTGTTCCATGTCCAGTTCTAACTGTTGCTTTTTGGTCTGCATATAGGTTTCTCAAGAGGCAGGTCAGGTGGTCTGGTATTCCCATCTCTCTCAGAATTTTCCACAGTTTATTGTGATTCACACAGTCAAAGGCTTTGGCATAGTCAATAAAGCAGAAATAGATGGTGTTTTTTGTTTTTTGTTTTTTGTTTTTTTCTGGAACTCTCTTCCTGTACCTTAAGATCCTAAGATTTAAAACTCAATTTTGTGAGATAAAGGAGTGTTGCTCAAGAGGAAGATGATATATGTATATATAATTATTACTGATTTGCATGCTCCAAAATCACTGCATATGATGAGTGCAGCCATGAAATTAAAAGACGTTTACTCCTTGGAAGGAAAGTAATGACCAATGTAGGTAGCATATTCAAAAGCAGAGACATTACTTTGCCAACAAAGGTCTGTCTAGTCAAGGCTATGGTTTTTCCAGTGGTCATGTATGGATATGAGAGTTGGACTGTGTAGAAAGCTGAGTGCCAAAGAATTTATGCTTTTAAACTGTGATGTTGGAGAAGACTCTTGAGAGTCCCTTGGACTGTAAAAAGATATAATCAGTCCATCCTAAAAGAGATCAGTCCTGGGTGTTCATTGGAAAGACTGATGCTGAAGCTGAAACTCCAATATTTTGGGCACCTCATGTGAAGAGTTGACTCACTGGAAAAGACTTTGATGCAGGGAGGGATTGGGGGCAAGAGCAGAAGGGGATGACAGAGTATGAGATGCCTGTATGGCATCACCGACCTGATGGACATGAGTTTGGGTAAACTCCAAGAGTTGGTGATGGACAGAGAGGTCTGGTGTGCTGCAATTCACAGGGTCACAAAGAGTCAGACACAACTGAGCGACTGAACTGAACTGAACTGAACTGGTGGTTAAAAAAACACACACACACACACAATATTTTTTGAGCAATTCCCCCAGAATAAAAAAAAAAATAAAGAATCCAACTTTGAAAACTTGTAATAACTTTGGTCCTTTCCTTTGAGTAGTTTTTGGTTTTATATCTCATGGTAGTATTATTTTAAATGTATGAACTCATAGAATTGCATGCATGTGAAGAGAGGTATGTATGTGAAGGTTAAGAGAAGAGCTGAAATATAAAAAAGACAAATACTCACTTTTTTACTCACTTTTTTTTTTTTTGTCCAACATCTTTCCTTTTAATCAGGGAAGAAAGGGAAAGCAATTGCAATAAGCCACCTAAACAGATTATAGTTATTTATATAAGATTGTCTTCAACGATCAGAGAACACCATTCACAATTTTTATGCAAGTTTTTCAGATTAAATTCAAAAGGAGCTATTAAATTACTTTCTCCTGACAGATGTGTAAGCTTTTTCCAAAAAAAGAAACTTTCTATTATGCTGAGGCTACTGGTGCCCCTTTATCAGGCATATGAATAATACTCCAATAGTAGAAAATGTGATGACTACATCAATGGACGCTGAATTAAGAAGTCTGAGAAGGAAAAGGGTAAATAGAGGAAGACAGTCCAAAGTCTTAGACTCAGTTATACATTTTGGGGGCCCAGGTGTGTTCATATGTGTGTGCTAAGTTACTTCAGTTGTGTCCAACTCTTTGTGACCTTATGGACTGTAGCCCTCCAAGATCTTCTGTCCATGGGATTCTCCAGGCAAAAACATGAAGTAGGTTATCATGCCCTCTTCCAGGGGATCTTCCAGACCCAGTGATTGAACCCATGTGCCCTGCACTGTAGGCAGATTCTTTACCACTGAGCAATTAAGGAAACCCAGAATTCAGTCATTATTTGAGGCAGAACCCCAAAATGTGTCTCAATGGCATATTAATTATTTTTTAATGAATTTATGTAAGCAATGGCCATTGGGTGTTAGTTCTAGAAGGTCTTGTAGCTCTTCATAGAACCATTCAACTTCAGCTTCTTCAGCATAACTGATCAGGGCACAGACTTGGATTACCATGATAATGAATGGTTTGCCTTGGAAATGAACAGAAATCATTCTGTCGTTTTTGAGACTGCATCCAAGTACTGCATTTCAGACTCTTTTGTTGACTATGAGGGCTACTCCATTTCTTTTAAGGGATTCTTGCCCACAGTAGTAGATATAATGATCATCTGAGTTAAATTCACCCATTCCAGTCCATCTTAGCTCTCTGACTCCTAAAATGTTGATGTTCATTCTTGCCATCTTCTGTTTGACCACTTCCAATTTGCCTTGATTTATGGATTCCAAGTTCCTATGTAATATTGCTCTTTACAGCATCGACCTTTGCTTTTATCACTGTGGTGTTGGAGAAGACTCTTGAGAGCTCCTTGGATTTCAAGAAGATTCACCCAGTCTATCTTAAAGGAAATCAGTCCTGAATATTCATTGGAAGGACTGATGCTGAAGCTGAAACTTCAATACTTTGGCCACCTGATGCAAAGAGCTTACTCATTTGAAAGGACCCTAAATCTGGGAAAGATTGAAGGTGAGAGGAGAAGGGGACAATAGAGGATGAGATGGTTGGATGGCATCACTGACTCAATGGACATGAGTTTGAGTAAACTCCGGGAGTTGGTGATGGACAAGGAGGCCTGGCATGCTTCAGTCCATGGGGTCGCAAACAGTCAGACAGACTGAGTGACTGAACTGAACTGAACTGAATGGTCATTGCAATAAGAACACTCTTGACTTTCTTTCCTGTCTCCCTTAAAGGAGGGGGTGGGGGGGACTCTTATGTAAAAGGTGCACTCCCTGCATCTGAAGATAGAAGGAAACTTCATGACAAAAAAATAAGAAACTTAGTCCCAAGAAGCTTATATAAACAAATGTTGTTACACCATACCAAGCCCAAACTCTGTTTACATTCTTCTCTAATTGCCCTCCAAATCTAAATTTCTTTGGCCTGTCAATTCTTCACAAATATAACATTTCTTTGTCTAAAAACTATAAAAATTATCTATTTTTGCCAGATCTTAGGTCTCATTTCTATGGGACCGGAGTGTGTATGAATTAAAATTTATTTCTCTTTCTCCTGGTTATCTTTTATGTTAACTTCAATAATAATCTAGCCACAAAAACTTAAAAAGGATAGCGGAAAAAATTTCCCCCTGCTCAACAACCTAAACTATATATACCTCTGAAATAATAAATAATGTATATAGGATAATCTCAAAATGCTTAAATTTGGGGGTGACACCCTTAATAATCCCATAAGGCCATACTTCGCAATTGGAATTAAGTGGTTTTACTGACAGAGTGCAGACAACAGTGCTGTTATCATGAATGCTGCTAAATATTTTTAATGTAGCTTTACATCAAACAACACAGCAGATTAAATAAAAGAGGACATTTTAACTCTATTTGAGAGACAACAAACTTACTGAAAGAAAAAAGGTATTCAGCAATGTCACTCTTCCTATTCAAAGAGGGAACAACCACAATAATAGCCACTATAAAATAATTTTATACTTTAGAAAAGTAAACCTAAAAATAAAAAGCATGCACAAACATGACAAATATGAAGGCCATGAAACCAATAATTTTGTATGGAGCCCAAAAGAAATGTAACAGAAGCAAGAGTCAAAAATGTCCAAAAAAAAAAAAAAAAAAGTGTAAGTTGTATTACTCACTACATTGAAAAAACTAATTTTAAAGCTGACATTTCAAAACAAAAACCAACAACTTAAAAATTGATTGTTTTAGTTTATAATATTGAGTTTATAATAATTTACATACTTACTTAAGCATTTAAGTCTGAAAAATAAGATTTCTATTAAAGAATAACTTAAAACTACCCAAATAGTGTGTAGTTTCACAAAATATCTCTAAGCAATAGCTGACAGGCTTATGAAAAAGGTTTTACTTACCAACAATGCTAGTTATCATATTTATCATTGAGTTAGAAAAATGTATTTACTTACTAGTCATCTTTGCAAAACCATACAAACACATATGACTGAGGATATGTGCAAAATGTAATTATTAAACCAAATTTTAAAAAAAAAAGACCACTCAAAAAATTATGGAGGGCCTCTACATATTTTGCCAATTGGATCTTAATAATGTTGTTGGTTCATATAACTATATCAGATAATTGAGGGTTGTAAGCAGAGTGAAGCTGTTGTTAAACTGGCTAACATCACACCCCATGAAGTTTGAGAGTTCTCTAGATAGAAGTAATTTTTTTTTTCAAGAAAGCTTTTGTCACAGAAGATGCAGCAGCCTATCAGCAAGGGAAAGATTAAGTTCAGTGTGAAAACATACAGAGAATGGCTAAAACATATTTGTATCCATAATATAGAGGAAGTTGTATGAAATCTTTTTGTCAGACCTCATTTGTTTCTTTTTTTCTTTTTGTCCACTGAGCTTCCTTGGTGGCTCAGATGATAAAGAATCTGCCTGGGAGTGCAGTCCTAAGATGGTGGAGGAATAGGATGGGGAGACCACTTTCTCCCCCACAAATTCATACAAATTCATCAAAAGATCATTTGAACACTAAGCCAATTCCACCAAACAACTTCTGAAAGCTGGCAGAGGACACCAGGCACCCAGAAAGGCAGCCCATTGTCTTTGAAATGAGGTAGGACAAATTATAAAAGATAAAAAGAAAGACAAAAGAGTTAGGAGTGGAGACCCATTCCTGGGAGGGAGTTGTGAAAGAGGAGTTTTCAAACACCAGGAAACCCTCTCACCCAGCAGGTCTGTGGGAAGTTTTGGAATCTCAGAGGGCAACATAACCAGGAGGAAATAAATAAAACCCACAGATTACATGCCTAACCTCAACTCCCAGTGGAGAAGTAGCCCAGATGCTCACATCCACCACCAGCAAGCGGTGGCTGAACAGAGGCAGGGGCTGAACAGGGAGGTGCAGGCTGCATTGCTTATGGTAAAGACGGCGCCTGAATATCTTGAGGACAATCTGAGGGAGCTAACGTGAGACAGCAACCCAAACTGTAGGATAGCCAGAGAGAAAAAAAGAAAAAAAGAAAAAGAAAGAAAGAACTTTCCTATGAAAAGCTCTAACCTAAGGCATGGCCAAGCCTGCTCACAAAACAAAGGACTGAGAGAATACTAGAGGAGAGCTAGCCAGCTGCAGACTGGCCAATCCCCCATCAGAGGCAGAGAGGCAGATAGGCAACAGCCAGAGCTGGAGGGAGAGGGGCTATATAGGCCCCAGAGATGGCATCCTCCACCAAACTCTGAGCAGGCCCCCAGTTGCTAACCAAGTATTCCTGGGATCCTGGACGGTTAACATTTGCCAGGAGAGTCATAGCCAGAGAACACTCCCCAGAGGAGACACATGGCACATCTAAGATGGCACTCCCGCTTTGCACTCAGGAAACTAAGCTGCTGGGACCAGGGAGGTGATAAGACACATTGCCCCACCTGGGAAGAGTGCACTCGCCAAGCACCTGGTCGCCTGAGCTGCTCGAATCTGGGATGGCAAAAAAGGCAGGACCAATTGACTCTGTGCCTTTGTGGAGTACCTGAGAACCTGAGCGGCTTAGACCTGGGAAGTGCATGCAACCCAGGGTTGCTTTAGACACTTTCCCTGCAGAGCAACCTGAGGAGTGTAGACCAGGAAAGCACAGGTGCCATGAGTGGGGGCAAACCCGATGTATCCCAGACACTGCGAGAACTCCTCACACACATCCATGATATTTGTTTACACTGTCCCTCCCTCCCCACAGCACAACTGAACAAGTGAGCCTAAATAAGAGACCACCTCTGCCCCCTATGTCAGAGTGGAAATTAGACACTGAAGAGATTTGCAAACAGAAAAAGCCAAAATAAACAGAGAGAATCACTTTGGAAGTGACAGGTACAACAAATTAAAACCCTGTAATTAGCACCACCTACATTGAAAGGGGCCTATAAACCTTGAAAAGTATAAGCTGAAACAAGGAACTATCTGAAACTGAACTGACCCCCATACTGCCTGTAACACCTCCAGAGAAATTCCTAGATATATTTTACTATTATTACTTTTTAAATTAAACATTTTAAGTCCTTTATAAGTCCTTTAATTTTCATTTTTTTAACCTACTATTACCTTGCCAAAAAGAGACCCTACTTTTATTATTTTTTAACACTTTTTTATGTTACAATACTGTACTGGTTTTGCCATACATTGACATGAATCAGCCACAGGTGTACATGATCTCCCAATGCCGAAGCCCCCTCCCACCTCCCACTCCATATTATCTCTCTGGATTATCCCGTGCACCAGCCCCAAGCATCTTGTATCCTGTATTGAACATAGACTGGCACTTCATTTCTTATATGATAGTATACATGTTTCAATGTCATTCTCCCAAATCATCCCACCCTCCCCCTCTACCTCAGAGGCCAAAAGTCTGTTCTATACCTCTGCATATCTTTTGTTGTCTCACATACAGGGTCATCATTATTATCTTTCTAAATTCCATATATATGCGTTAGTATACTGTATTGGTGTTTTTATTTTTGGCTTATTTCACTCTGTATAATCGGCTCCAGTTTCATCCATCTCATTAGAACTGAGTCAAATTTATTCTTTTTAAGGGCTGAGTAATACTCCATTGTGTATATGTACCACTGCTTTCTTATCCATTCATCTGCTGATGGACGTCTAGGTTGTTTCCATGTCCTGGCTACTATAAACAGTGCTGCAATGAATATCGGGGTACATGTGTCTATTTCAATTCTGGTTTCCTCGGTGTATATGCCCAGCAGTGGAATTGCTGAGTCATAAGGCAGTTCTATTTGCAATTTTTTAAGGACCCTATTTTTAAAGCAAATTTCATTATATTTTTTATAATTTTTGTGTTTTTTTAAATATTGTATTTTTGAGAATTTAACCTCTACTCCTCTACTCTAGATTTTAAATCTTTGCTTTTTGGTATTTGCTACCAATTTTGTACCTTTAAGAATCTGATCTTCAGTACCAATATTTTACTTAGGAGTGTGATTACTGGCTTGATTGCCCTCTCCCCCTGTTGACTCTCCATTTTATCCCCCAGGTCACCTCTATCTCCTCCCTCCCCTTTCTCTTTGCACCCAACTCTATGAATCTATTTGGGTACTCCAGCTTGTGGAGAACACTTAGGGAATTGATTACTGGCTAGATATGTCTCTCTCCTTTTGATTCCTCTCTGAAGAAGGCTGGGCGCTGAAGAATTGATGCTTTTGAACTGTGGTGTTGGAGAAGACTCTTGAGAGTCCCTTGGACTGCAAGGAGATCCAACCAGTCCATTCTGAAGGAGATCAGCCCTGCGATTTCTTTGGAGGGAATGATGCTGAAGCTGAAACTTCATTACTTTGGCCACATCATGCGAAGAGTTGACTCATTGGAAAAGACTCTGATACTGGGAGAGATTGGGGGCAGGAGGAGAAGGGGACGACCAAGGGTGAGATGAGTGGATGGCGTCACTGACTCGACAGACATGAGTCTGGGTGAACTCCGGGAGTTGGTGATGGACAGGGAGGCCTGGCATGCTGTTTTTCATGGGGTTACAAAGAGTTGGACACGACTGAGTGACTGAACTGAACTGGACTTCTCCTTGTCACCTTTATCTCCCTCCTCCCTCTTCTCTTCTCTTCTCCATGTAACTCTGTGAACCTCTATGGGTGTCCCTCACTGTGGAGACTCTTTTCTCATTAACCTAAATGTTTTATCATTGGTGTGGTACAGAGGGAGAAGTCTAGGGGCTACTGTAAGAATAAGACTGAAAACCAGAGGCTGGAGGCTTAAATCCAAAATTTGAGAACACCGGAAAACTCCTGACTCCAGAGAACATTAATTGACAAACGCTCATCCAAGAGCTTCCACACGTACACTGAAACCAAGTTCCGCCCAAGACCCAACAAGTTCCAGAGCAAGACATACCACACTAATTCTCTAGCAATGCAGGAACATAGCCCTAGCATTAATACGTAGGCTGCTCAAAGTCACATCAAATGCATAGATACCTCAAAACTCACTATTGGACACTTCATTGCACTCCAGAGAGAAGAGATCCAGCTCCACCCACCAGAATACCAAATAAAGCTTTCCTAATCAGGAAATCTTGACAAACCATTCATCCAACCCCACTCACAGGGAGAAACCTCCACAATAAATAGGAACCACAAATTTCCAGCGTACAGAAAGGCCACCCGAAACATAGCAATCTAGACAAGATGAAAAGGAAGAAAAATATTCAGCAGGTAAAGGAACATGATAAGCTCCCACCAAACCAAACAAAAGAGGAAGAGATAGGGAGTCTATATGAAAAAAAAAAAAGTCAGAATAATGATAGTAAAAAATGATCCAAAATCTTGAAAACAAAATGGAGTTACAGATAAATAGTCTGGAGACAAGGATTGAGAAGATGAAAGAAATGTTTAACAAGGATTGAGAAGAAATTTTTAAAAGTCATGATGTATGGCAAAACCAATACAATAAAGTAATTAAAATAAATTCATTTATTATTTAAAATAAATTTATATTTTTCAAAAAATTTAAAAAGAAAAGATAATTTTAAGTCAATAAATAATGAGCAATGCAATAACTGAGATCAAAATCACTCTGGAGGGAATCAACTGTAGAATAATTGAGGCAGAAGATAGTATAAGTGAGGTGGAAGATAGAATGGTGGAAATAAATGAAGCAGAGAAGAAAAGAGAAAAAGATAATTAAAAGAAATGAGAACAACCTCAGAGACTGTGAAAAGGGACAAACAAGGAAACCACATAATGATCAAAGGGTTAATCCAAGAAGAAGATATAACAATTATATATGCACCCAACATAGGAGCAGTGCAATATTTAAGACAAATGGTAACAGATGTGAAAGGGGAAATCAACAGTAACACAGTAATAGTAGGAGACTTTAATACTCCACTCACACCTATGGATAGATCAACTAAATTGAAAATTAGCAAGCAAACACAAACTTTAAATGAAACAATGGACCAGTAGGACCTAATTGATGTCAATAGGACATTTCACCCCAAAACAATGAATTTCACCTTTTTCTCAAGTGCACATGGAAACTTCTCCAGGATAGATCACATCCTGGGCCATAAATCTAACCTTGGTAAATTCAAAAAAAAAAAAAAAAAGAAAGAAAGAAATCATTCCAAGCATCTTTTCTGATCACAGTGCGGTAAGATTAAATATCAACTACAGGAAAAAAAAAAAAACTATTAAAAATACAAACAAATGGAGGCTAAACAACATGCTTCTGAATCTGACACATCACAGAAGAAATCAAAAAAGAAATCAAAATATGCATAGAAATGAATGAAAATGAAAACATAACAACCCAAAACCTATGGGACTCAATAAAAGCAGTGCTAAGAGGAAGGTTCATAGCAATACAAGCTTACCTCAAGAAATAAGAGAAAAGACAAATAACCTAACTCTACACCCAAAGCAACTAGAAAAGGAAGAAATGAAGAACCCCCCCAGGGTTAGTAGAAGGAAAGAAATCATAAAAATTAAGGCAGAAATAGATGAAAAAGAAACAAAGGAGACCACAGCAAAAATTAACAAGGCTAAAAGCTGGTTTTTTGAGAAGATAAATAAAATAGGCAAACCATTAGCCAGACTCATCAAGAAAAAAAAAATAAGAATCAAATCAACAACATTAGAAATGAAAATGGAGAAACCACAACAGACAACACAAAAATACAAAGGATCATAAGAGACTACAATCAGCAACTATATGCCAATAAAAGGAACAACTTAGAGGAAATGGAAAATTTTTTAGAAAAGTATAACTTTCAAAAACTGATTCAGGAATAAATAGAAAATCTTAACAGATTCATCACAAGGACAGAAATTGAAACTGTAATATCTTCCAGCAAACAAAAGCTCAGGTCTAGATGTCTTCACAGCTGAATTCTACCAAAAATTTAAAGAGCTAACACCTATACTACTCAAACTATTCCAGAAAATTGCAAAGGGAGGTAAACTTCCAAACTCATTCTATGAGGCTACCATTACCCTAATATCAAAAGCAGACAAAGATGCACAAAAAAAGAAAACTACAGAACAATATCACTGATAAAAATAGATGCAAACATGCTTAACAAAATTCTAGCAAATAAAATCCAACAACATATTAAAAACAGCATACATCATGACCAAATGGGCTTTATCTCAGGAATGCAAGGATTCTTCAATATTTGCAAATCAATCAATATGATGCAATATGATATACCACAATCAATATAATATACCACATTAACAAATTGAAAGATAAAAACCATATGATTATCTCAATAGATACAGAGAAAGCCTTTGACAAAAGTCAACATCCATTTATGATAAAAACTCTCCAGAAAGCAGGACTAGAAGGAACATACCTCAGCATAATAAAAGCCATGTATTATAAACCCACAACAAACATCCTCAGTGGTGAAAAATTGCAAGCATTTCTTCTAAAGTCAAGGGTGCACAAGACGAAGGTGCCCACTCATCACTACTGTTCAACGTAGTTTGGAAGTTTTAGCCATAGCAATCAGAGAAGAAAAATAAGTAAAAGGAATCTAAATCAGAAAAGAAGAAAAAGTCTTACTGTTTGCAGATGACATGATCCTCTACATAGAAAACCTTAAAGAATCCACCAGAAAATTACTAGAGTTAATCAATGAATATAGTAAAGTTGCAGGATATAAAATTAACACACAGAAATCCCTAGCATTCCTATACACTAACAATGAGAAAGCATAAAGAGAAATTAGGGAAACAATTCAATTTACCATTGAGATGAAAAGAAAAAAATGTTTAGGAATAAATCTACCTAAAGAAACAAAAGATTTATATATAGAAAACTATGAAAGACTGCTGAAAGAAATCAAAAATGACGCAAACAGATGGAGAAATATACCATGTCCATGGATCGGAAGAATCAATATAGTGAAAATGAATATACTACCAAAAGGGATCTATAGATTCAACGCAATCCTTATCAAGCTACAAATGGTTATTTTTCATAGAGCCAAAACATAATTTCACAATTTGTATGGAAATACAAAAAAAAAAAAAAGCTTGAATAATCAAAGCAATTTTGAGAAAGAATGGAATTGGAAGAATCAACTGGTCTGACTTCAGACTATACTCCAAAGCTACAGTCATCAAGACAATATGGTACTGACACAAAGACAAAAATATAGATCAATGGAACAAAATAGAAAGCCCAGAGATAAATCCATGAATCTATGGACACCTTGCCTTTGACAAAGGAGGTAATAATATACGATGGAGAAAAGACAATCTCTTTAACAAATGGTACAGAGAAAAGGTACAGCCACTATGGAGAGCAGTGTGGTGATTCCTTTAAAAAATGGAAATAGAACTTCCATACAACCCATAAATCCCACTGCTGGGCATACATGCCGAGTTTGAATCTATGACACCTTGCCTTTGACAAAGGAGGTAATAATATACGATGGAGAAAAGACAATCTCTTTAACAAATGGTACAGAGAAAAGGTACAGCCACTATGGAGAGCAGTGTGGTGATTCCTTTAAAAAATGGAAATAGAACTTCCATACAACCCATAAATCCCACTGCTGGGCATACATGCCGAGTAAACCAGAACTGAAAGCAACATGTGGACCCCAATGTTCATAGCGTGTACTGTTTACAATTGCTAAGACATAGAAGCAACCTAGATGTCCATCAGGAGATGAATGGATAAGAAAGCTGGGTGCATATACACAAAGTAATATTACTCAGTTATTAAAAGGAACAGATTTGAATCAGTTCTAATGAGGTGGATGAAAGTGGATCCTAGTATACAGAATGAAGTAAGTCAGAAAGAAAAACACCAATCCAGTATGTTAACACATATATATGGAATTTGGAAAGATGGTAACAGTGACCCTATATGCAAGACAGCAAAAAAGAAACAGATATAAGGAACAGACTTTTGGAATCTGTGGAATAAAGCAAGGGTGTGATGATTTGAGAGAAAAGCATTGAAACATGCATATTACCATATGTGAAATAGATCACCAGTCCAGGTTTGATGCATGAAACAGGGCTCTCAAAGCTGGCACACTTGGATGACCCTGAGGTATGGGATGGGGAGGGATATGGGAGGGGAGTTCAGAATGGGGGACACATGAACATCCATGGTTGATCCATATCAGTGTATGGCAAAAACCACTAAAATATTGAAAAGTAATTAGCCTCAAATTAAAATAAATTAATCTAAAAAAAGAGAGAGAGCGAGAGAAATAATCTAGACTTTCCAATTCAAGATGGTGGGCTAGAAGGAAGTGCACTTATCTCATTTATCTCCACCTGTGAGAGCACCAAAATCACAACTAGCTGGTAAATAACCAACCATCCAGAGGAAGATGCTGGTGCTTAGAAAAAAAAAATGTAGAAAGACAAAGAATATGCCATAGTGAAACAGTAGGTGGAACATAGTCATGATAAAATAAAATCCCATATCCACTAGGTGGGTGATCCACAAGCAACCCCGCATCAGTCTTCCCAGCCTGAGGACCCAACAACAGTACTAGGAATCTCCAGGGAATCTGGCCTTGAAGCCCAGCAGGATTTGATTACAAATCTTCCACAGACTGGGGGAAGCAGTGACTCTAGGCTTGGAGGGCACAAACAAAACCTTGCAAAACCAAGACACAGAAGAAAGGAGCAGTGACTCCACAGGAAACTGAACCAAAACTATCTGCTAGTGTTGGAGGGTCTACTATGGAGGCATGGGTCAGCAGGGGCTCACTGCAAGGATGGGGGAACTGGAAGCAGCTGTCTGAGAAGTTCCCTTTTAGTGTAAATACCCTTGGAGGTCACCATTAAACAGATCATAGAGCTCGTAGACCCTAGGGCCAAAATACTACTAGGAAGGGAGCCCAAATCCACCCATCAGCAAATAATTGGATTAAAGCTTTACTGAGCAAAGCCTAGACCAATACCAGACCACCTTACCTGCCTCCTAAGAAATCTGTATGCAAGGAAAGAAGAAACAGTTAAAACCTGACAGGGAAAATGCACTGGTTCCAAATTGGGAAAGGAGTATGTCAAGGATTTATACTGTACTCTTTATTTAACTTATATGCAGAGTACATCATGTGAAATGCTGGGCTGGATAAAGCAAAAGCTGGAATCAAGACTGCAGGGGGAAATATTAATAACCTCATATAAGGTAACACCACCCTTATCACAGAAAGTGAAGAGGAACTGAATAGCCTCTTAATTAAAGTGAAAGAGGACAGTGAAAAGTCTGACTCAACATTCAGAAAACTAAGATCATGTCATCCTGTCCCATCACTTTATGGCAAATAGATGGGGAAGCAATGAAAACAGTGAGAGGCTTTATTTTCTTAGACTCCAAAATCACTGCAGATGGTGACTGCAGCCATGAAATTAAAAGATATTTGCTCTTCGGAAGACGAGCTATGACAAACCTAGACAGCACACAGAAAAACAGAGACGTTCCCTTGCTGACAAAGGTTCATCTAGTCAAATCTCTGGTTTTTCCAATAGTCATGTATGGATGTGAGAGTTGGACCATAAGGAAAGCTGAGAGTCAAAGAACTGATGCTTTGAAACTGTGGTGTTGGAGAAGACTCTTGAGAATCCCTCGGACTACAAAGAGATCCAACCAGTCCATCCTAAAGGAAATCAGTCCTGAATATTCATTGAAAGGACTGATGCTGAAGCTGAAGTTTCAATCCTTTGGCCATCTGATGCAAAGAACTGACTCATTGGAAAAGACTCTGATGCCGAGAATGATTGAAGGCAAAAGGAGTAGGGGACAGCAGAGGATGAGATGTTTGGATGGGATCAACAGCTCAATGAGTATGAGTTTGAGCAAGGTCCTGGAATTGGTGATGGACAGGGAAGCTTGGCGTGCTGCAGCCCTGGGGTCACAGAGAGTTGGACACGACTGAGTGACTGAACTGAACTGAGCAAGGACCTGCTCACCAGAGCAAAACCCAGTTTTTCCCATCACCATTTCCTTCTACTAGGAAGCTTACACAAGCCTCTTAACCTCTTCCATCAGATGGAAGACCAAAGAAATAAGAACCACAGTCCCACAGGGACAAAAACAAAAGCACATTACAGAACTTAGTCTGTATGAAAAATTAGAAATTTATGTCCCAGATGAAAGCAGAAGATAAAAACCAAGAAAAACAACTAAATGGTGTAGAGATAGGCAACCTTCCAGAAAAACTATTCAGAATAATGATAGTTAATATGATTCAGGATCTCACAAAAGTAATGGAGGCAAAGATTGAGAAGATGTAAAAAAATATTTCCCAAAGACCTACAAGAACTAAAGAACACAGATGAATAATACACTAGAAGAAATCCATAGCAGAATACCTGAGGCTGATGCCTGGGAAAATGACTTGGAGGACGAAATGGTGGGAATCACTGCCATAGAAAAAAAAAAAAAAAAAAAAAATGAAAAGAAATGAAAACAGCCTAAGAGGCTTTTGGAACAACATTAAATGTACCAACATTTGCATTATAGAGGTCCTAGAAGAAGAGGAGAGAAAGCACCTGAGAAAATATTTGAAGAGATAATAGCTGAAAACTTCCATAACATGGGAAAGGTCATAATCAACCAAGACATAATCAACCTGGCACAGAAAGTCCCAGGCAGGATAAACCAAGAAGGAACATATAAAGTTGCATAGTAATCAAATAGGCAAGAATTAAAGGCAAAGATAAAATATTAAAGGCAGCAGAGAAAAATGACAAAAAAATATACAGGATAACTCACATCATGCTATCAGCTGCTTTCTCAACAGAAACTACAAGCAAGAGGTGAATTGCATGACACATTTAAAGTAGTGAAAGGGAAGTATTTATAACCAAGAATACCCAGCAAGACTCTCCTTCAGATTTGATGGAGAAATCAAAAGGTTTTCAGACAAGTTAAGTTAAGAGAATTCAGTACCACCAAACCAGTATTACAACAAATGTTAAAGGAACTTATCTAGGTAGAAAGTAAGGGAAGGAAAAAACCTACCTAGAGAAAATAAACACAAAACCATTAAGAAAATGACGTAGGATCACTCATATTGATAATTACCTTAAATGTAAATGGATTACATGCACCAAATGAAATACATAGACTGACTGAACAGATGACAACATGTGCATGTATGCAGTTCCACTTACCATATCATTTTGCTTGACTCCCCAAATTGTGTATATTTTATATTGTTAGGTTAATCATGTTCCCATTGAGAGTTGCAATTGTAATTAATTCTGATTTTTTAACTGGCTTTGATTGTGAAAACTGGTAAATATCTCTCACAACTGTGATTAGGTAACTATTACTTAATACCATTGTATCATGATTGGTCAACAGAAAAGTAGAATCCTCTGTCATCAAGATTACCATTTAATATAGGCACATGCAATCACTCTTTAAAGTCCAGATGAATATCAGAATTACCTTAGAATTTTTTGAAAAGTACAAATTCCCAGGTTTGTTTTGTTTTGTTTTATTGGCCAGAGCTCTGGATATATTTCTCATGAGCAGCCAAGTTTAAGAACAACAGAAATATATAAGGATATTTCATTTTATCCAGTTTTACTTTACCTATTTCATATTCAGTGTTCCCATTTCATTTACTTTAGTTTGTTTTCTGATTACTCTATCTTTTATATTATTTTTATTTGCTTTCTCAAGCCTTTATCAAATGTAGTAAAAAACACTTTTGTATACATATATGTAAATAAAATGTATAATATATATCAGAAAACATGAAGTTTTGCCTAACTAAAAAATTTATGACATTTTGTTCCACTTGTTTAACTTAGCATGAATAGAATCAGTTCAGTTCAGTCACTCAGTCGTGTCCACCTCTGTGACCCCACGGACCTCAGCACACCAGGCCTTCCTGTCCAATGCCAACTCCCAGAGTTTACCCAAACTCATGTCCATTGAGTTGGTGATGTCATCCAATCATCTCATCCTCTATTGTCTCCTTCTCCTCCTATCTTCAATCTTTCCCAACATAAGGGTCTTTTCAAATTAGTCAGCTCTTCGCATCAAGTGGCCAAAGTATTGGAGTTTCAGCTTTAGCATCAGTCCTTCCAATGAACACCCAAGACTGACCTTTTTAGGATGGACTGTTTGGATCTCCTTGCAGTCCAAGGGACTCCCAAGAGTCTTCTCTAACACCACAGTTCAAAAGCATCAATTCTTCAGCACTCGGCTTTCTTTATGGTCCAACTCTCTCATCCATATATAACTACTAGAAAAACAATAGCCTTAACTAGATGGATCGTTGTTAGCAAAATAATGTCTCTGCTTTTTAATATGCTGTCTAGGTCGGTCATAACATTCCTTCCAAGGAGTAAGTGTCTTTTAATTTCAAGCTTCAGTCACCATCTGCAGTGACTTTGGAGCCCCTCAAAATAAAGTCAGCCACCGTTTTCACTGTTTCCCCATCTATTTGCCATGATGTGATGGGACCAGATGCCATAATCTTTGTTTCCTGAATGTTGAGCTTTAAGCCAGCTTTTTCACTCTCCTCTTTCACTTTCATCGAGAGGTTATTCCACTTCTTTCACTTTCTGTCATAAGGGTGGTGTCATCTGTATATCTGAGGTTATTGATATTTCTTCCAGCAATCTTGATTCCAGCTTTTACTTCATCATGCCCAGTGTTTCTCATGATGTACACTGCATATAAGCTCAATAAGCAGGCTGACAATATACAGCCTGAACGTACTCCTTTTCTTATTTGGAACCAAACAGTTGTTCCCTGTACAGTTCTAACTGTTGTTTCTTGACCAGCATACAGATTTCTCATGAGGCATATCAGGTGGTTTGGTATTCCCATCTCTTTCAGAATTTTCCACACAGTTTTTTGTGATGCACACAAAGACTTTGCCATATTCAATAAAGCAGAAATAGATATTTTTCTAGAACTCTCTTTCTGTTTTGTTGATCCAGTGGATGTTGGCAATTTGATCTCTGGTTCTTCTGTCTTTTCTAAAACCAGCTTGAAATCTGGAAGTTCATGGTTTATGTATTTCATGCAAAGATAGGCACAATAAAGGACAGAAACCATATGGGTCTAACAGAAGCAGAATGTATTAAGAAAAGTTGGCAAGAATACACAGAAGATCTATACAAAATAATATCTTAATGACCCAGATAAATACAATGATGTGATCACTCACCTGCTATAGCTGCTACTAAGTCACTTCAGTCATGTCCGACTCTGTGCAACCCCATAAAATGGCAGCCTACCAGGCTCCCCTGTCCCTGGGATTCTCCAGGAAAGAACACTGGAGTGGGTTGCCATTTCCTTCTCCAATACATGAAAGTGAAAAGTGAAAGTGAAGTCACTTAGTCGTGTCCAACTCTTCATGACCCCATGGACTGCATCCTTCCAGGCTCCTCCACCCATGGGATTTTCCAGGCAAGAGTACTGGAGTGGGGTGCCATTGTCTTCTCCAGATCACTCATCTAGAGCCAGAAATCCTGGAGTCTTAAGTCAAGTGAGCTTTAGAAAGTATCACTATGAGTAAAGCTAGAGGAGGTGATGGATTTCCAGCTGAGCTATTTCTAAACCTAAAAGATGCTGAGGTCAACCTGCCTGAAAATGTGAAAAACTCAGCAGTGATCACAGAACTGGAAAAAAATCAGTTTTCATTGAAATCCCAAATAAAGTCAATCCTAAACAATGTTAAAACTATCACACAACTGCACTCATCTCACATTCTAGCAAAGTAAAGTTCAAAATTCTCCAAGCAAGGCTTCAACAGTATGGGAACCAAAAACTTCCAGATGTTTAAGCTGGATTTAGAAAAGGCAGAGGAACCAGAGATCAAATTGTCAACATCCATTGGATTATAGAAATAACAAGAGAGTTCCAGGAAAAAAAAAATTTTGCTACTGATTTATTGACTTTGCCAAAACCTTTGAATGTGTGGATCCCAACAAACTGTGAAAAATTCTTCAAGACATTGGAATACCATAACTTGTTATCTGCTCCCTGAGAAATATATATGTAGGTCAAGGAGCAACAGTTCCAATAAGACAAGGACCAACAGACTGGTTCCAAATTGGAAAAGGAGTATGTCGAGGCTATATATTGTCACCCTGCTTATTTGACTTATATGCAGAGTACATCATGTGAAATACCAGGCTAGATGAAGCATAAGCTGAATCAAGATTGCCAGGAGAAATATCAACAAACTCAGATATGCAGATGACACCACTCTTAGAAAGTGAATAGGAATGGAATAGCCTCTTGATGAAAGTGAAAGAGGAGAGTGAAAAAGTTGGTTTAAAGCTCAACATTCAGAAAACTAAGATCAGGGCATCTGGTCCCATCACTTCACAGAAAATAGATGCAGAAAGAATGGAAAGACTGACAGACTTTATTTTCTTGGACTCCAAAATAACTGCAGATGGTGACTGCAGCCATGAAATTAAAAGATGCATTCTCTTTGGAAGAAAAGCTTTGAAAAACCTAGACAGCATATTAAAAAGCAGAGACATTACTTTGCCAACAAATTTCCATGTAGTCAAATCTGTGGTTTCTACAGTAGTCATGTATGGATGTGAGAGTTGGACCATAAAGAAAAGCTAAGCACTAAAGAAATCCTGCCTTTGAACTGTGGTGTTGGAGAAGACTGTTGAGAGTCCCTTGGACTGTAAGGAGATCCAACAAGTCAGTCCTAAAGGAATATCAGTCCTGAATATTTATTTGAAGAAATGATGCTGAAGACAAAGCTCCAATCCTTTGGCCACCTGATGTGAAGAACTGACTCACTGGAAGAGACTCTGATGCCGGGAAAGATTTGAAAGCAGAATGAAAAGGAGATCACAGAGGATGAAATGGTTTGATGGCATCAGTGACTTGATAGACATGAGTTTGAGCAAGCTCTTGGAGTTGATGATCAGGCAAGCCTGGCATGGTGCAATGCATGGTGTCACAAAGATTTGGACACGACATCGTGACTGAACTGAACTGATTCTTAGGAAAAGCATTTTATTTATTTATTTTGAAGAATACTTGCTTAACAGAATTTTGTCATTTTCTATCAAAGCTTAACATGAATCAGCAGCCATGGTTATACATATATCCCCTCTCTTTTGAACCCCCCCCCCCATGTGCCTCGCCATACCACCCCTCTAGGTTGATACAGGGTTTCTCTTTGCATTTGCTGAGCCATACGGCAAATTCCCATTGGCAGCCTATTTTATATATGATAATGTAAGTTTCCATGTTACTATTTCCATGCATCTCACCCTCTCCTCCCTTCTCCCCATGTCCACAAGTCTCTTCTCTATATCTATTTCTCCATTGCTGCCCTGTAAATAAATTCTTCAGTACCATTTTTCTAGATTCTGTATATATGTGTTAGAATAAGACATTTATCTTTCTCTTTCTGACTTACTTTACTCTGTATAATAGTTCTATCTTCATCCACCTCAGTAGAACTGACTCAAGTGTGTTCCTTTTTATGGCTGAGTAATATTCCATTGTGTATATGTACCACAATTTCTTTATCCATTCATCTGTTGGTGGACATCTAGGTTGCTTCCATTTTCTAGCTATTGTAAATATTGCTGCAAAGAACAATGAGATACATGTATATTTTTCAATTTTCATTTCCTCAGAGTATATGCCTAGGAGTGGAATTCCTGCATGATAGGGTGGTTTTAGTCCTAGGTTTTAAAGGAATTTCCATGTCGTCTTCCATAGTGGCTGTATCAATTTACATTCCCACCAACAGTAAAAAAAAATTTTGCTACTGATTTATTGACTTTGCCAAAACCTTTGAATGTGTGGATCCCAACAAACTGTGAAAAATTCTTCAAGACATTGGAATACCATAACTTGTTATCTGCTCCCTGAGAAATATATATGTAGGTCAAGGAGCAACAGTTCCAATAAGACAAGGACCAACAGACTGGTTCCAAATTGGAAAAGGAGTATGTCGAGGCTATATATTGTCACCCTGCTTATTTGACTTATATGCAGAGTACATCATGTGAAATACCAGGCTAGATGAAGCATAAGCTGAATCAAGATTGCCAGGAGAAATATCAACAAACTCAGATATGCAGATGACACCACTCTTAGAAAGTGAATAGGAATGGAATAGCCTCTTGATGAAAGTGAAAGAGGAGAGTGAAAAAGTTGGTTTAAAGCTCAACATTCAGAAAACTAAGATCAGGGCATCTGGTCCCATCACTTCACAGAAAATAGATGCAGAAAGAATGGAAAGAGTGACAGACTTTATTTTCTTGGACTCCAAAATAACTGCAGATGGTGACTGCAGCCATGAAATTAAAAGATGCATTCTCTTTGGAAGAAAAGCTTTGAAAAACCTAGACAGCATATTAAAAAGCAGAGACATTACTTTGCCAACAAATTTCCATGTAGTCAAATCTGTGGTTTCTACAGTAGTCATGTATGGATGTGAGAGTTGGACCATAAAGAAAAGCTAAGCACTAAAGAAATCCTGCCTTTGAACTGTGGTGTTGGAGAAGACTGTTGAGAGTCCCTTGGACTGTAAGGAGATCCAACAAGTCAGTCCTAAAGGAATATCAGTCCTGAATATTTATTTGAAGAAATGATGCTGAAGACAAAGCTCCAATCCTTTGGCCACCTGATGTGAAGAACTGACTCACTGGAAGAGACTCTGATGCCGGGAAAGATTTGAAAGCAGAATGAAAAGGAGATCACAGAGGATGAAATGGTTTGATGGCATCAGTGACTTGATAGACATGAGTTTGAGCAAGCTCTTGGAGTTGATGATCAGGCAAGCCTGGCATGGTGCAATGCATGGTGTCACAAAAGATTTGAACACGACATCGTGACTGAACTGAACTGATTCTTAGGAAAAGCATTTTATTTATTTATTTTGAAGAATACTTGCTTAACAGAATTTTGTCATTTTCTATCAAAGCTTAACATGAATCAGCAGCCATGGTTATACATATATCCCCTCTCTTTTGAACCCCCCCCCCCATGTGCCTCGCCATACCACCCCTCTAGGTTGATACAGGGTTTCTCTTTGCATTTGCTGAGCCATACGGCAAATTCCCATTGGCAGCCTATTTTATATATGATAATGTAAGTTTCCATGTTACTATTTCCATGCATCTCACCCTCTCCTCCCTTCTCCCCATGTCCACAAGTCTCTTCTCTATATCTATTTCTCCATTGCTGCCCTGTAAATAAATTCTTCAGTACCATTTTTCTAGATTCTGTATATATGTGTTAGAATAAGACATTTATCTTTCTCTTTCTGACTTACTTTACTCTGTATAATAGTTCTATCTTCATCCACCTCAGTAGAACTGACTCAAGTGTGTTCCTTTTTATGGCTGAGTAATATTCCATTGTGTATATGTACCACAATTTCTTTATCCATTCATCTGTTGGTGGACATCTAGGTTGCTTCCATTTTCTAGCTATTGTAAATATTGCTGCAAAGAACAATGAGATACATGTATATTTTTCAATTTTCATTTCCTCAGAGTATATGCCTAGGAGTGGAATTCCTGCATGATAGGGTGGTTTTAGTCCTAGGTTTTAAAGGAATTTCCATGTCGTCTTCCATAGTGGCTGTATCAATTTACATTCCCACCAACAGTGCAAGAGCATTCCCTATTCTCCACACCTTCTCCAACATTTATTGTTTATAGGCTTTTTGATGATGGCCATTCTGATTGGTGTGAGGTTATATCTCACTATACTTTTGATTTGTGTTTCTCTAATAATGAGCAGTGTTGAGCATCCTTTCATGTGTTTGTTAGCCATTTGTATGTTTTCCTTCAAGAAATGTCTGTTTAGGTCTTTTTCCCACTTTTTCATTGGGTTCTTTGTTTTTCTGATTTTGATTTGTATCAACTGCTTATAAATTTTGAAAATTAATCTTTTGTCAGTTGTTTCATTTGCTATTATTTTCTCCTATTCTGAGGGTTGTCATTTCACCTTGCTTATAGTTTCCTTTGCTGTGAAAAAGCTTTCAAGTTTAGTCAGATCCCACTTGTTAACTTTTGCTTTTATTTCCGTTACTCTGGGAGGTGGGTCCTGGAGGATCTTGCTTTGATTTATGTCATCGAATGTTCTGCCTATGTTTTCCTCTAGGAGTTTTATAGTTTCTGGTCTTACATTTAGGTATTTAACTCATTTTGATTTTATCTTTGTGTATGGTGTTAAAAAGTGTTCTAATTTCATTCTTTGGCACAGAGCAGTCCAGTTTTTCCAGCACCATGTTTTGAAGAAGCTGTCTTTGCCTCATTGTGTATTCCTGCCCCATTTGTCAAAAATAAACTACCCATATGTGAATGGGGTTATTTTTGGGCTTTCTATCTTATTCCACTAGTCTATGTTTCTTTTTTTGTATCATTACCATACCATCTTGTCTTAATGACTGTAGCTTGGTAGTATAATCTGAAATTAGAAAAGTTAATTCCTCCAACTCCCTTCTTCTTTCTCAAGACTGCTTTGGCTATTCAGGGTCTTTTGTGTTTCCATATGAATTGTGAAATATTTTGTTCTAGTTCTGTGAAAAAGGTCATTGGTAATTTGATATGGATTGCATTGAATCTGTAGACTGTGTTTGGTACAATAGTCATTTTCACAATATTGATTCTTCCTACCCAGGAACACGGAGTATCTCTCCATCTGTTTATGTCATCTTTGATTTATTAGTGTCTTATAGTTTTCTGTATACAGTTCTTTTGTCTCCTTATATAAGTTTATTCCCAGATATTTAATAATTTTCATTGCAATGGTGAATGGGATTGATTCCTTATTTTCTTTCTGATTTTTCATTTTTAGTATATAGAAATGCAGGTGATTTCTGTGTGTTGATTTTGTATCCTGAAACTTTGCTAAATTCACTGATTAGCTCTATTAATTTTCTGATACTATATTTAGGGTTTCCTATGTAGAGTATCATGTAATTTGCAAACAGTGAGAGATTTACTTCTTCTTTTCCCATCTGGATTCCTTTTGTTTCTTTTGCTTCTTTGATTGCTGCATTAGGACTTGTAGAACTATGTTGAATAATAGTGGTGAAAATGGACACACTTGTCTTCTTCCTGATCTTAGGGTGAATGCTTTCAAGAACTGACTCAGTGGAAAAAACCTTGATGCTGGGAAAGATTTGAAGGCAGGAGGAGTAGTGGATGACAGGATGAGATGGTTTGATGATATCAGCAACTTGATGGACATGAATTTGAGCAAGCTCCTGGAGTCGGTGATGGACAGGGAAGCCTGTGTACTGCAGTCCATGGGGTTGCAAAAAGCGGACATGACTCAGCGACTGAACTGAACTGATCTTCAGGAAAAGCAATTTAATAAAGTTGAGTGGAGTTGTTTAGGTAGAACTGAATAAGATTCTAGGGAACTGAATAAGTAATTATGTGCTATTTTTGATTTAATATTTCTGCAAAGCAGTCAAAATAATATTGAAGATAATGTATTTTAAAGGGAAAAAATAACTTTATTATACTAAAAATAACATTGTCAACTAATATAAAATCCACATTACAAATATTTCTCACCACTCTCACCACCACATTTTTTTCATAGCATCATAATTTGTTACTGCAATCCATCCTTTTTCCTTTCAGTTTAATATCTACATAAAGTTATTCTCTTAAGATATATGAAAATCACATATTCTTGCTCAAAATCATCTAGTTGCTTCCTATATATTTAGGATAAAACTCATAGACCACAGTGCCCTTCACTTACTCATTTTCAGATATCATGTGGACTCAACCATGGCAAGCACAAGTTCATAACAAGGTCTTCACCCTTGTGTCTTTATTCAACATTCTTTTTCCAGCTACTGCTTGAAGGTGAAAGTGAAAGTCTCTCAGTTGTGTCTGACACTTTACAATCCCATGGACTATGCAGTCCATGGAATTCTTCAGGCAAAAATACTGGACTGGGCCTTTCACTTCTCCAGGGGATCTTCCTGACCCAGGGATTGAATTGTCCTGACCCAGGGTCTCCTGCATTGCAGGTGGATTCTTTACCAGCTGAGCTACCAGGGAAGCCCCAAGTCCAAAGTCAGATGATTGTTATCTCAGCTCAAGGATTGGTAGAGAGAGCATTCTTTCTTACTCAGCCTTTGGTTCTATTCAGAATTTCAACAAGTTGTATGAGACCCATTTTTAGTGGGGAGAATGATCTGTTTTACTCAGTATGTGTTCAAATAATAACCTCATCTAGAAATGTCCTCACAGACACAACAAGAATAAGATTTAACCAGTTACCTGGGCATATTCTGGCCTAATTAAGTTGACACATAAAATTAGCCATAACATATTTTCACACTTAAGGTGCAAACTAAAGTGAATACCTCCATGAAACTTTAAATGTCAATTTTTGTTTAACATGGGAAGAGAGTTTATACCTGTTACATTTAAAATTAAACATCATGATTTTTCTTAAATTGATTGCTTTTATAATTAAAATTTCTACATTCTGTGAAAATAAACCAATAAAAAGACATAAAACTTTTTTAAAAAATTTTGTCATTTTAGGCTAAAATATATATTATTTTTACATTTCAATAATGGGCATATTTTTCCAATGAAATGTGAAAAACACATTATTGGTATTAATGTATTATTTAATGCAATTAAAATATCAACTATACATGAACTCTTTTGAAATTGTTGAAAATCAATAAGACAAGAGCTAGAGATTATTGGATTGTTGTAATTAGAAGGCTATCTTTATCTTATATAAGTGAGATCTCAGTAGACTGACATGGATAGTGGAGACAGTAAATGTTAAAAAATATTCACTTTGAGTCATGGGGCTGCATAAATTAAGTGAGGAAAATAAAAGAATGAGTCTAAGTGAAAACACTAGCAAAGGAGTCTAACATTCACAGAACTTAAAATATGGCATACAAGTGGAAGCATGTGAGGACAAAGACATGGCAAAGGGATTAATTTTCCAATAAAAATATGCATAGTTTTGAAATAAATATTTCAACATACGCAATTGTGTTCAAATTTGGGTTCAAACACCATGCTGTAAGAATGTAACAGTAACAGCAGGAGTTAAAAATAAAATCTGAAAGAGGGGGTTAATTTGAAGGTGACAGTTCAAACAGGATAGATGGATTATTTGAAAATCCCAAACTTGATTCTTATTCTACCAATAATGCCCAAATGACCTACCTAGTCCTTGGGAAACTGAGAAGAAATTGCT
Source organism: Madoqua kirkii (assembly GCA_006408675.1). Lineage (NCBI taxonomy): Eukaryota > Metazoa > Chordata > Mammalia > Artiodactyla > Bovidae > Madoqua > Madoqua kirkii. Next base: position 40,450 of record SJYC01072931.1, read on the forward strand.
TTCAGTTACACAAAAGAAAGTAGAAAATTTCTGTACTGAGACTAATGTTTAAACTCTTTAGCCTACCATACACAGAATGCCTGTGGCTTGAAGTTTTTGCCATTGTTTTCATAATAATCATGAACAAGCAATTATTTACTTAATATAATGAACTACTGTGTGTGATTTTATTCCGTTAGTAATTTATAATATGGGTTCCTAGGTGGTACATTAACAAAGAATCTGCCTGCCAATGCAGAAGATATAAGAAATGCAGGTTCAATCCCTGGGTCAGGAACATTCTCTTGGAGTAGGATGTGGCAACCCACTCCAGTATTCTTGCATGAAAAATTGCTTAGACAGAGGATCCTGTCAGGCTGCAGTCATGGGGTTGTAAAGAGTTGGACATGACTGAGCATACACACACACATATACACAGAACTATGGTACAAGTTTAACATTTCAATTAATTTTTAAAATAATGTGAACTTAGAAAAATATTAGTCTTTAGGAGTAATTTTGTGTGTCTCATTTTCCCTGAAATTGATAATAAACCAGTGACAAAAAAATATGTAAAGCCAATGAGATTATAATTATTTAAGGACTTATGAACTTATACTATTTTTTTTTCAATTATAGGATGTGTTTACACTATGCCCAAGAATAAACCAGTAATTTCAATGGAATTTGGCTCAGAATAGAAACTGCAAATTTTCTAAGACCTGTAAACAAGGTTTGTTAGTATAAGACAATACAAAAATTGGAAATAAACAGCTGGGACAAATAAGGATTAGTGCTGTCTTAATCTTATTTAATATCCCAATTATTGTTAAAAGAGAGTAAACACCATCAGGAAACTCACAGATAGTGCTAAAAGAAAAAGTAAGGAAAATGCTAATAAGAGCAATGAAATAATTTTTATATGAGGAAATAAAAATATGAAAAGTCTCCCCAGATAATATGAAATAAAAGAGCTTTTCATCTTAACTTCAATATTAAAATAATAAAATAAGGTAGATGAAATATATTTAGAAGAGAGATTGAGGACAATTCCGTGATTGAAAAATTATTTATGAAGAATAGTTTCAGTGGATTTGAAAGATTAATGAGGAGGAGAGTAAAGCTGAAATATCGGTAGATCAGATCCTTGGAAAGGGATGCAGTTTATTATACATATCAGCTCAATATAAAGAAGACATCCCTAAGTGTTTGGGTGCACATGTCTTGGATGTGTGTTTTTTTAAAAACAAAAATGATTATATTGAAATGTACTGTTTTCTATGGTGTAAGTCTTATATGTCTTTGTGACTGTTTAAGACCAGATATATAGTTGAATTATCTGGCCATGAAATTTCAAAGATTCTTATAAAGAATTGCATTTAGATAATTGAATATTAAGTGTAAAAGTATGAATTCAGGATCAAATTTAGGATTTCCTACTCCATCATATATTGACTATGTGAATTAAGCAAGTTATTTGAAATTTAAAATGCAGCTCTCTTGTATGTAAATATAGCCAATACTCCTAATTTACAACTCACTAATAATTAAGACTGTATGTATAGAAAACATAGTATAGGGTTAAAATTAAATAAGAATATGAAAATTATTTAAGATGTTTCACTGTATTTGTTTACTATTATTTATACAATTTTATGACCTCAATATCACTTGAAATACATATAGAAGGCTTTTTGTTTGGAAGCATAGTAATAAACATAGGTAAAGTGAATTGGTTAAAGTCTCATATAGTTAAAAGTACTCAGTTATAGCATTTGCCTTTTGCTGTATCATTAATGATTTTTCAATATGCAGAATATATAAAATACGTAAAGATTATTTTTTATGTATACTTAAACTTTGAGGTATTAAATACTTAGGAAATTACTTTTGTCTGAAGTCATTGTTATCAACACACAGCCTTGCTATTTTATTGGACTGGCCAAAAAGTTTACTTGGATTTTTCCATAAACTGTTACAGGAAAACCCCAAGCAAACTTTTTGGCTGATAAATGGAGTATTTTCTGCCATATCAATAAAAAAGGATATCAGCCATCAGGGATCTGGCCCTCCAAATGTGAATTTCCACGTCTAGAAAGAACAATGTCTGCTATGTGATAGCCATCTAGCTGCATCTGGGAGCTGTCACCACTACCTACTATGAGGGAGGAACTCTATAATGTGGAAAAATTAAATCGCAGGATGCTGGCGCCAGATAGCTGAGATGCTCAGGGAAGGAATAATTTCAGTAAGCCCAGATTCTTGCATCTTCCTGTACATAGAAAAGGGCAAGATTCCTTAACTTGAGATATTTGATTTTCTTTAATTAACAATAATCTTTTGATATCCAGACTACCTGCCCCTTGTTACAAGCTTCTATATAACCTGACTCCTCCACCCAAGTCTCCCTATCCCCCAATTCCTTGCAATAGTTTTCTCAAGGTTCTTTAAAATGCTGTCTTCTGGGCTTGAATATTCCCACCAAATAAAACATAACTCTCAACCTCTAGGTTATGACTATTTTTTAAGCTGATATGGTCAACCCAGTATTTTAGTAAATTCTGCTGTTTCATTATGGTGTATATGATTATACTTCAGAGTAACAATCAAAAGAGAGTAATTATAGGCTGCAAATATTTTTAGAACCAGTGTTCTAGACCTGTATTTTATATAGAGATTTTATAATAAAGTCATGTGGGATTCTTTAAAAAAAACATAGATTAATAGACCTCTTTCTTGGAGATTCTAAATATCTACAACTAAAAGCAAAATTTCTGGCTATATTAACCTCCATTGGTCATTCTCATCAGTTAAATTTGGGAAACTGACTAAACCACACCAGTGTTTCAAATCTGGTATTTCTTTGTTTCAGGAAAAATTCAAATGATTCTTTGTTTCATGATATCAGAACAAAATTTTGTGTAAATGTGAAATATGCCATTCTCATTCAAATATATACAATCAGATGTGAAAATTCTGTATAACAGCAAAGGGGCTGGAAGAATGATATGCTATGCTATGCTAAGTCATTTCAATCATGTCCGACTCTGTGCGACCCCATAGATGGCAGCCCACCAGGCTCCCCGCCCCTGGGATTCTCCAGGCAGGAACACTGGAGTGGGTTGCCATTTCCTTCTCCAATGCATGAAAGTGAAAAGTGAAAGTGAAGTTGCTCAATCGCATCCAACTCTTAGCAGTCCCATGTACTGCAGCCTACCAGGTTCCTCCGTCCATAGGATTTTCTAGGCAAGAGTACTGGAGTGGGGTGCCATTGTGATAAAACAGTTCAAAAAAGGATACAAAAGAAAGCTTGAGATTAGTTTGCAACATTAGATGTACTGTGCTAAGTTGCTTCAGTCGTGTCCGACCTTGTGACCCCATGGGCTGTTTAATTGCAAATAGTGTATCAGAGTTGTCTGTCTCTTACGACAGAGATAACCCTTCCAGTGGGTCTGTTGTGCCCCCATGATACTTAAAGGACTTATTTTGGTCAATTTTCATCTCATTTCTAAAGTTTGATTAATTTTCCTTAAAGACCAATAAAGTTACATAAATCATGAGTTTGCTTTTGTTCTTCTTTAATATTTTTAATTAAAAAAAAAAAACCTCAACTAATATACATATAGCCACCAAAGTTGAGAAGGAGGGTTTTTGTGTTTTTTTGTTTTGTTTTGTTTTTCTTTAAGAGGTTTTTCACCAGTTCCAAAATTTGAGTTGAAGATTGATTGTACTGAGTGTGAAAGTGAAAGCCATGAGTTGTGTCAGGCTCTTTGTGACTCCATGGACTATACAGTCCACGGAATTCTCCAGGCCAGAATACTGGAGTGGGTAGCTGTTCCCTTCTCCAGGGGATCTTCCCATCCCAGGGATCAAACTGGGGCCTCCTGTATTGCAGGTGGATTCTTTACCAACTGAGCTACCAGGGAAGTGATACTGAATATTTAGTCCAAAAACAAATCAAATAATACAATCTAGTATATGCTTTCATTGTTTAGTAAAAAGGGCTTGCTTAATTAGAATCCTCTGGCTGCCAATTCTTAGGAAAGAAAGGAAACTGACAGTGCATCAAATAAAAACAAAATCTTCTGATTTCAGAGTTGAGAAAAATTATCATGAATAAATATCAAATTAAATAATAAAACAGTTTAGGTAAATTAGCTTTATATGGGGAGATAATCAATATTTAATAGTAATAAATATTTTATCTTTGTGTGTTTTTCAGCTAAGAAATGTTTCTTAGAATCATTTAGCTGAAGTCATTATTTTATTCATATAATGATGTT